>JAJPUD010022816.1:0-20828 GCA_023553655.1 Myrmecobius fasciatus | reverse complement strand
AGGGTGAGCAGAGTATAATGATTACCAGTGATTTGGAGGATTAGGCAGCTAGTAAGGAAGTAGGTATAGTGTGACTGGGGTTGGGGAGAAGGAAGGGATTGTAGAAACTCTTTTCTAAGGATCCCACAACCTGAGACAAAGTAAAGACAGACTTAGGAAGTCAGCTAAATTTGATAAAGCCTACTTTTCTACTGAATAAAGATAACCAAACCTTCCCCCCATTGACTGAGATAATCAAGGTCCATGGTCCCTGAAAAACAGGGGCTTATTAATAGGGTTTTGGTCTCCCATGGGAAAAGGGTCCTACATGGACAAGCTAAGTGTCACCTAATGGGCTTGCTCTCTGCAGCTGTGTCCTGGAAGCCCATTTCTTCAAGCTTATGGCGTCGGTAAAGTTCATAGTGCCTGTTGTGTGTCTGTTCTCGGAGATCTTCCATGTTCACACGGATCAGCATCTCTCGAAGTTTCACAAAGTCACAGTGACTCTCATTCTCCACTGAGGGCATGGGACAGACACAGGCACTCAAAGGGGACAAATGGACAGGCACTCAGGGATTATAGAGCAGACAAATGGGGTACCTGCTGGGTGATCATAGGGCAAACAAATGGGGCATGGATGGGGTTAGAGCCCTGTGATACATCCAGTGAGGGAGAACCTAAGTTCACAGACTCACAGAACCTCAGGACTAAAGAGCTCCTTAAATGCATATTAGATGCATAGTTTACATCCTCCTATTTTAGAGGTGAGGAATCTGGGGCCAAGAGTGACAAAATTCACCCCAAATCATGCTAAGTTCATTGCCTTTATTTTCAATATCACAGTGTTGTTTTAGTCCTAAGCAGACACAAATTAAACTTGCCCACTACAATTTAAGAGCATCCAACCAAGATCTGAAGAATAGTACAATTCAGGGTTGAACAAAGAATCAATTCTGAAATATAATCTTATCTGATAAGTTCTATGGTTTTCTTCTCAAATAATTTCTTCTCCCCTTTCCCTTTCCTAGTCCAAAATGTCTAGTCCTAGTCTAAATTTGGAGATAGTTTTTCTTAAACACACACACACACACACACACACATACACACAGGGTTGCTTTTCCAGCCACCAAAATAAAGAAGGTCTTTCAAATATATATAATAGGTCTATTTGTACATCATTAAAACAGCTGATAGAGATAAACTTTAAAAATACCACATGAATATACAATGCACCTCCCTTTGCAAAAGAAATGAGCTCCTGAAAAGATGTGAGTAAATTAATTTCTTCTAAACTTAACAGTCCTCCCCAAACCCACATTTCTGGCAGCAAGAGGGAGAAGGGGTCTCGAGGTTCGATGCCTTCACTCACCTTGCACGATACCCCAGGGATACTGTCGAGCTCGAACCAATTTGTTCCCAACTTTAACCTCGTCAGTGCTGCCAACCACAGCAAATGGCAAATGGGCCTGAAACAGAAATCAGGATTAAGTAAAAATTCAGAGCAAATAGATTTTCTGCCTTCCTCAAAAATTCAGCTTCCAGAGTTACAAGAAAGAGTACCAGTGACATGAGACCTAGCCTTTCAGCTTGGTGTCCTCCAGCTAAGCAACAATAGGGGAAACTCCTAGGGTCAATTGTGAGTATCCATCAGGATCCCTTAAGCCCAAACTCTAAGCTACACTGTAGGCCTCAGTTTCTCTTCTTGAAGTTGGAAACAATAAAAACCACATTCTTGGAATGCTCAGACTCACCATCAACTCCCAGGTCCCTACCAACTATCTTATGAGGCCTATGTGTCCCATCATGGCTTTGGCCTGGCCCAAAGGATTAAAAGTTTAGCAGTTAACCAAATCTACTGTGTGTTCCACACTTATCCCTGCAGCAATCCCCAAATCTAGGAAGCACAGGATCCCACTCACATTCATGACAGCATTGATCTCTGCCACTGCTTCATCATCTGTAGGAAACTGATAGATCTGGACCCCATTTTTATCTAGCTCATTCATGATCTTGTTCTTGAACTTGTGTAGTTCACTCTTTGAAATGGTATCCGCTTTGGCAATGATAGGAATAATGTTCACCTGATAGGGAAAGAGGCAAGTAATTTAGGGGTTTGGAGGGGAACTCTGAGAGGGACAGCAAAAAGGGCGTCTGAACATTCTGGGATCATCAGTAACACCATAGTTAGGCAGGAAACAATTGCTGAATGGCTTGGCATCAGAAATAGAAGGATGCAATGACAAAAACATATCAGATCCCCCGGTTGCAAAAGAAGTAACTGCCATGCCTGACAGAAATCATTCTTCTGAGAAATTAGCTACTGTAAACTAAGTGAGGTCCAAAGGTAGGAACAACTAAGTTCCATGCAGGATTTCACTAGCTAAGAAGGAAATATAGCCTTGCAGAACTCCTATGTTCTAAATGGAATCCCTCCCCAGTTGCCCAAATAGCATTAGATTCATAAATACCCAATATCTCACAGAATAAGCAGTACAGACAGTAGACCTGGGACCAGAAGCCTCAAGTTTGGATTTTTGTTTTACAAGTAGCAACTTGTAATCGTTGTGACCTTGAAGTCATTTAACTGCCTTAGAACTCAAGATTTCTCTTGCTTAGGATGAGGAGACTGGTCTAGATTATCCTTGAGGGTGATCTAACTGAGTTCTAATTTGATGATCCTGCAATCTGCTTCTCATACAGGTAAATAGTAATGCAAGAACTTTCTTCCACCCAGGACAAAGGGCAAAATGAAGGGGTTCTACTCCTGGTCTTTCATTCTGATGATCAGCAAGCACCATTGGGAGCAACCCTTCCCAGTTATTGTGTTTGTGTGTGTGTATATACATATATGCATATGTGTACATGTGTATATATATATGTATATATATATATGTTCTTATTGTGAACCAGGACTCTAACACACACACACAAACACACGAGGGTCTTTTATTTATGCTCTCTACCTACTAAAATATCTTTTTTTCAATGGGGTTGGGGACAAACAATGAGGGATATTCATGGACAGATAAAAGGAGGAAAAAAAGAGTTTGAGAAGAAGGCAATAAGCAAAAGATATATTGTGATGGATTTAGTGGGTGAGCGAAAATGGAGAGCTTTCTGAAAGAGATTGTTTCAGACACACAGAAAATAATAGAGCCAAGGAAGAAAAGAGGAGAGCCAGGAAAAGGCAGAAGGTAGTGGTAGAACAATCAAGTATGGAGTACAGAAGCAGAGAATGGATGAATTGAGAAATGGCATCAGCTGAGAATACTTATTAGAAATGGAACTGACTTGGGGAAAGGTCACTGGAGAAAGAGACAAAAGGGTCATTCAGTAGCAGAAACTGGAAATAGGGAAGATGAACAGTGGAGAGCACTGTGTAAGCAACTGTGTGAGGAACTCAAAAACAGGGCTGAGGAAGATGTTGAGAAGCTATGCTCAGAGGAAATTCTCCCAGTTTCTTGGTGGGTCCTTCAGCTCTGGGACATGTCTGTAATCAGATTCCTGGAGGCAAGAGTCACTGGGCAGAAGCAACTGGATCCTCAGCCAACTTAGCTCAGGTTCCCTGCCTGGAGTGGGAACATTGCAGGGCAGGAGGGGAAAGGAGTACTTCTCACCTTGCTGTCCAACTTCTTCATGGTCACCAGGTCCAGGGACTTGAGAGAATGTCCAGTGGGAGTGATGAAATAGAGACAGACATGGATCCTTGTGTCATGATAGTCAAACAGAGAACGCTGAATCTTCAGCTCCTCCTGCAAGTAGTTTTCAAACTGCGTATCGATGTAGTCAACTATAGGCCTGTAACTACAGACAGACTCAGTCAGGCCTAGAGATGGACAAACAAATAGGCCAGGCCAAAAAGCCCTAAGAAACCATAGGTGTTTATTACTCTCTTAGTAGAACTAGGACTTTGCTTTAAAACCCTTCAGCAGCAGTGAGACCCAAGACGTTTTTCCTAGCTCTAAGATGGAAGCCAAAGAGTTTGGGGTCCTTATTTCCTCTGCCACCTCAAAAAATAATCCTGTCAAGCCTGTGAGCACAAGGCTCAGCTTGATTTATAAAGGAAGTGAACCACTGGACTTTGTCATCAGACTGGCCCAGACTCAAACTGTGTCATAGGGATTGGAGACACCTGGTCTAGGGATGCTTTGAGGCAGGATAGGTCCAGTGCCGGTCTGTGATCAATGAGAGAAAAAGTCTCTCCCAAGCAGAAGAGATCAGTCCGTCACTTAGATATTCACACATAGAGTCTATTCAGGAAATGCTGAAGGCTAATTCAGATCAGATATCACCGCCTTGAATTACAGGATTTTAGGATTATAGATTGGAGCTGGAAGGACCTCAGAGGTTAACTAGACTACCACTTCACTTTATATGTAGGAAAATTGAGGTCAGAAAAGTTAGATGACATGTCAGTGTCACACAGGCAGAAAGGAGCATAACTTGGATTTTAGTCCTGTGCCTCCAAAGTCCAGGACTTTTTGTACCTCACCAGAATGCTGCCCCTCAAGCTCAGTTTTTCCATAAGCAAAATGAAGAGTTTGGATTCTATAAGCCTAAAGATCTGTTTCTAACTCTAAAATTCTATGAATCTCTAAATCTAAGCTCCCCTCAGCCCCTCACGTGAAGCAAATTTCTGTTGTTCCTCTAAGTTCAGGAAAAACATCATGATACTGAACACAAAAATGTGCCACATGAAACAGGTGATTTTTACAAAATGGATTTCACAGGTCAAATTCCAATGAAGAATTTACATGGGATGGACTACAAAGGATAATTTTCTATGAAAAATCCTCTAGGACATTAAAATAAGCCATTATTGAACCAGCCTTAGTCATGTGAAAATTTGGTTCCTTGGTATCCAACAAAAAGGACAGAAATGGCTTAATTCATTGTGAGTAGAATATGGTCAAAGAGGATTTCCCAAATTGTTATCATTCTACCTTTTATGGAAAAAAAAAAAATCCACTGTCTCTGAACTGGTGAATTTCATATCAACTCCTAGAAAGGGAGAATCACATAGAAACTATTCCCTTCAATGATACATTTTCAAGGAGGAGACAAAAACTAAATTCCATCATATACAATTCTTTTCTTATTGAATTTTCCCCAAAACTTTGTATCCTTCTAGGGATGAGCTTTGTATCCTTCTAGACACAAATCCATAGCACAGAATGCTGCCAGGGGCCCTGCGCGCATCTATAATAATAGAGAACTCCTATAATTTATCTAACTAATCAGCAAATGACAGTAGAGAAGGGGCCCTGACACCTGGAGGGCCAATGCGTGACCATGGTAGACACTGTTTACTAAAATATGATGAAAAGGGGATGAAACAGAATCAAACATCACACCACTTGCCTCTCATCCTTATTGATCTGGTCTCCAAAACCAACTGCATCCACAATGGTCAACCTGAGGTGCACATTGCTCTCTTGGAGATCATAAGTACGTGGCCGGAGGCGTACACAGGCCTCATAGTGTCCAGACTCTTCTGTCTCAAAGATTGTGTTGAAGAGCGTATTCATTAGTGTAGATTTTCCAATGCCTGTCTCCCCTGGGGAAGCACAGAATGCTGTCAGTGAGGAGAAAGGATTTTTGCTCTCTTCTTAACTTATAAATCAGATTTTGAAGGTATCACTTTGTCTCTTGTAGTCTGGTAATTTTTTTCCCTAAGGATTCAGGAAGCTCTAACTAAAGCTAAAGCATGAGGGGTGTGGGGAGCAGGCTGGTCAAGTCAGATCAGGGCAGAAGCTAATTTGTGGCAGAAGTTCTTCCATATGTTGAATCTAAACATCTCTCCCTGATACCTAAGATCATCTGTTCTTGGTCTGTCTTCCATAGTCATCTGTACAGTAACCTTCAAAAGCTAAGAGTTACCAAACAATCTCTCCTAACCTACTTTTCCTCTTCAGACCAAGGATCCTAACTCCCCTCCAGACTCCCTCTACTCCCTGTTATCCAAGGTTGATTATGATGGTCATTTTTATTATATCCTAACTCTGGCCTTCATGTGTTCCTGAATTCTGAACCCAGTATTACCCTCCAAATTCTTTTTCTTTTGTGACAGTCATACTAGAAAGTCCCAGAGGTGACCAAACCTGCATCTTCAGTATCTCTAGAGTCAATTCTCTAACTACAGTACAGAGACTATTTCCTTGCCAGATTTTCTCAGAGACTTACCCACACAGAGGATGTTGAAGCTGAAGCCCTGAGACACGGACTTACTGACCAGCTGGTCTGGGAGACTGTCAAAACCCACATGGCCCCCCAGGTCGAGGAGCCGCATTTCTTCTTTCTGCCAAAAAAGAGAAAGGCATCAGAGCTACACACTACTGAGCAGGAAGACAGGGAAAGAAAGAGTGACAAGTGAACAGTAAAATCTGCCTCACAAAGGACTAAAGTCCTGTCCTTGCCTGCACATTCGAGGTTCATGTCATAAAATTCCTTCTAGATCCAGAATCCTGGAAGTCACAGTTTTGGACAGAACAAGAACCAGAAGCTGTATTTTGTCCCATGAGGAGAAAGAACAAAACATATAAAAATACCTTAAGGCACACAAGAAAAAGAAGAAAAGGGTTGGGGCCGGGGAAGATTTCTTTATTTATATCAGGGAAGATTCCTTTATTTATTTAAGTTTGTTTAAGATTTCTTAACTTAGATGAGCTGATCTCCAATTTAGATGGAAGTTTGCTCCCAGGAATGGAAAAAAAGGAAATATAATCCTCTAAGAGATTGTTCCCAGGCTCAAAAGACCATGTTTTTAGTGACTCTGTTGATGAAACAAACTACTCTCCTGCCCAATGGAAATTTCTTTCTTTCCTGGGAATCTGTATTCAAAACTACCATCGCTCCTAGTCCCAATACCCTTCTAGTTCTCTCATTATTTTCCCCATGCTCAGAGATTAATTTATTTGGAACTGTATTAACAACAGAAAAGAGATCATCAGTAAAAATAAGCCTACCCACACTTCTTCCAGCTCTAGGGAGGAAGCAAACAATGTAACTATAATGGTTGTTAACTAGAATAAAAATGTCCCTGGGAACTAGGGTTTCTAGGCAACAGCATCAACTTCAGGATTTCAGAACAGGTTTTCTAGAGAGAAAACAAACAGGAGTATGCTCAGCAGAAGAAAGGAGCAACTCTACAACAGTGATAGGAATATGGTTAGGGGGGAAAAGGCTGTATGGCATCTGGCATACATTTCACAGCATAAAATCATTAGGGCTTTCATCAGATATACTAGTCTTATTTTGTTGTTTGGTTATTTTGATGGCTCCTGACATTTCATGAACCCATTTGGGGTTTTCCTGGCAAAGATACTGGAGTGGTTTGCCATTTCCTTGTCCAAGTCTAATTTTATATAGTCCTTAAAAAGGGAGAGGGAGGCCTCATCCTCCTGACCCTATTAGTTACAATTCTCTTTCTCTCCTATCTCTCATGCCCAATGTCTCTTGGACTCCACTTCAGCCTTCACTTTTGGCTTCTGCTTTCCTTCATCTTCCTGACTGTATTTACTCAAAGGTCACCAATGGCTTACAAATGGGTAATTTCTTAGTCCTCCTTGGTCTTTCTGCATTTTGTGGCATTGAACCTTCACTATGTCCTGTTTTCTCTTCTGTTTCCTTCAAATCCAAAAACGTAAATTCCTCAGCTCACCTATCTTTTTTTCTCTACTACTCTCTTTCTCAGAAAGCTCAATCACCTGGACATGGCTCTCTTCAACAATGAAATGTTTCAAACCAGTTCCAACTGTTGAGTGAAGAAAGCCATATACACCCAGAGAGAGGGATGTGAAATGTGGACCACAACATAACATTTTCATGCTCTCTATTGATGTTTGCTTGCATTGTGTTTCCTTTCTCTGATTTTTCTTTCTTGTAGATACGATTTTTCTTGCACAAAAATGATAAGTGTGGAAATATATATATTCGGTGTATCAAGTATTTTAACATAATTAACATGTAGTGGATACCCTGCCATCTAGGGGAGGAGTGGGGAGTAGGGGGGAAATATTTGTAACAGAAAGCTTTGTAAGGGTTAATGTTGAAGAATTACCCATACATATGTTTTGCAAATAAAAAGTTTTTATTAAAAAAAAAAAAAGCTCAATTACCAATATGGCTGAACTCCTTTATCTTACGATTCATGTAGGCATGATGTAGCCTACATATAGCACCATCATTTCAAATTCAGTATGTCAAGAACAAAATCTAATAATCTCCAGCAAAAAATGATTTTCTTGTCAATATATTTGTGAATGGTATCGCCATTCTCAAACATATATTTTCCTTTCCATCTCCAAAGCCACCATGTAATCCAGGTCCTCACAATTCACACCTCTGTTACTACAATGGACTTCTACCTATCCTTTCTGCCTCTAGTACCTCCTCACTCCCAACTCCACCTGTAATAAAGCCAATTCTCCAAACAAATAACTCAAATCACAAAATTTCCTCCTTAAAAAATCTTCACTGGTTCACAATGACTGAAACTGTAGCTTTTCTTTTCTTTTCTTTTTTTTTTTAAGGAGGAGCTAAAAATGCCCAGAATTAAAGATGTGTTATGTTTGCACAGATGGCTGCTGTGTTTGTTCATTCTCTTTCTTCCAAGGGTGACACAATTGGGACATGATCTAACATCCTGTAGCTCAGCCAAAACCCAAGAAGCCAGCTGTACTGAGAATCTTCCCTTCCCTGCATCCCTCATTAATCCTCCCTTCTTCCAGCTCCTTTCAGTACTCCTCACTTCCCAATCACTGAGCTATGAATGAAAGAAAAGTTCCCCCCCCCATGAGCTTCAATCATAGACCCTGGGTCCAGTTATAATCACAAAAAGTACTCTCAGAGCTCCTTTGGCATAGTGCCCCAATTCCATAAAGGGCTTGGCTAATAGTTGACTTTACAGACTACACAGTAGAAACATACTGGCAAGAGGTTGCTTTATGCAAATGTACATGGCAAGGTGGATACGAATGGCCTTAGAATTGGGAAGATTTATCTTCATAACTTCAAATTCCACCTCAGACCCTTACTAGCCATGTCACCCTGGGTAAGTCATTTAACCTTGTTTGCTTCAGTTTCCTTATCTAGTAGGGAATAACAAATCACTCCAATATCCTTGCCAAAAAAAAAAAAAAAAAAAAACCCAAACAAACAAAACAAAACAAAACAAAAACCCAAATGGGGTCATGGAGAGTCAAACATAATTGAAACAATTCAACAATAACATAACCAAATGGCAACATTTAGGGATGTTGCAGGGATGAAGACACAGGAAATGTTCAGTTCAGGCTTAGGGTCAGACTATAGCAATAGTTAAGACGACTATATCTTTAGCATCATTCTCTAATGGTTGGGTCAATCAGCTTTCATATAAGAAACAAACATCATAAATATCAATAGCTCTTGTGATGTAATTCCTGACTGCTTTATATACACCAAAGGCTTTGCCAATACAAGTTGGCATCCCAGGGATTCTAGATACTTTTTGGAGCTGATGCTGTGGACAAAATCAAAGGTTGAACCTTTTCCAGTTCCTACAACTACATGAGCAGTAAAACTGTAATAGCAGAAGAGAGAAAAAAATAATTATAACTCAGGTGATGCAGTTTCCTCAACCCCCAGCTCAAGCTGTTCTACCTCTGGCATTCCTTGATTCCTAACAGTACTTGGCTTCTGGTGTTCATCTGCAGCCTAATATCTGGTTCTCTCTTTTGTTGCCTCAGTTACACTGCATGTCATAATCTGATATCTGCTTTTTCTGTCCTTCATATTCCTGACTGCTATCCACAAAGACTGACACAAGAATGGGGTTTTCCAGAATTTATCTATAATGGCAAAATCTCTGCTATTAGCTTCCTTTCTGGTAAAACAAAGAGATTGGACTAGTCTCCAAAGCTCTTTCCCAGCTCTCTAAATCTATAATCCCATTATGAGCTATAACATATAAGCTTAGAAATAATGCCTACAGGACAGTTAACTGTATAATGTCAGTGTCAAAGCTTTCTAACATAATCTTGAACTAAGGCCCTACACCTAGTTTGGGCCATTGTCTTCCCCTAACAAGCTGACCCGTAACCTCATTATCACAAAACACTTCCCCCCAAATTTAGTATTACCCAACTGAGTGAGTTTGATCAAGCTATCTACTTCATTTTATAATACTTAATTCATTCTCAGTCAGTAAGGAAGTATTCTGATTGCATGATTGTTTTTTGTCATCTCAGCTGTTTCCCTAAAGAATCATTATATTTTTAAGTTCTTTGCAGGCAGAGCCTGTTTTTTACTTTTTTTTTTTTTTATCCACAGCCCTGAGCATGGTGCTTAGCATGTAGCAGGTGCTGACTGATTGATCACCTGATCTTCTGCTTAAAGTGGAGAAAGGGGTGAAAAGAATCACTGAATATTATTAAAATTCATATCTCAAATTAAACCATACAAAGTATACAGAAACCAGATATTCCAAAACAGTTTTCTTTTGCATTCTAGAGACTGTGTAATTAGAGATGCATCAGGTATATAGATGTGCATTTAATCGCTTGGCCAGAGTTCATAACTCTCTGACTGCCCCAAGGTTAGTCAAATCAAATGAAGTGGCCTGGTTACCCAGCAGATCTCTCCTCCAATGATAGATACATTGTTCCATCATCTGAGTAGCATCTTCAATTCATGGAAACCTCAGTTAATAGCATTTTCTTCTTGAAATTACTTTGAATATCCCTTTATTTACTTAGTTGTGGTCATGATTATATCTGAATCCACTCATCTTCCAGAGTCAAGTGTAAGTGCTTTGAGGACAAGTCCTATTTTATTATCTGCCTTTGTGTCACCAACCCTTAGCATTGGGTAGATACTGAATAAATGCTTGAGTCAGCTGAAGCAAAAAAAAAAAAAAAAAGTATAGCCATAGTCAGGATCTGTTATCCATTTGTTCCCTAAAAGATGTAGCTTCACTAGCCTGACACAAGTTAAGAAGAAAATTGAGGGCTACAGATTCAATTACTAACATAGCAACTTAACAGCAAATTCAAAAATAAATCTCAAGTTGTCAATTGTTTCTTTTAGCCTTTATGCTCTCAGAGCGCAGAGATTCTCTCCATCCCTGGATAAGCTTAGTCACTTTCCAAACACTTATTTCCTAGCTGTGCCTCTTAGTCATTTCACTGGGCCCTTATCTCAATAGGAAAGTTTCTAACCACCAAACTTACAGATTGAAATGGTATTCTCAGACTGAGGGGTCTGGAAAGAACTAATCCAAAATTTCCCAAGCTAGGCTAGGTCATTAGATTAATTAATTTTGGAGTTATCCAACTCACATTGGAGCCACCATGAAGGTAGCTGGGCCACTGAACATGTAATAAGACTGTAAGCCTCTAAGGAGACTTATCACCATGTATAGAGTACATGGGAGTCAAAGATTAGTTAGTGTTATTGTCTCCCTAAAGGGCATCAAACTAGACTAACTCACTAACAAGGCCATAAAAAGACTCGGGGTAACAAGGGCTAAACCTACTTCAGCATGCTCCTTTATCTTCCTTATCTTCATCTGGGGACAAACAAATTATCTTGTTGCATGCTACATCCTTTTCCCCTAAGCATTTAAACACATTTTGCATTCTATTAATTTTCTGTTAAAAAAAATGATAATCAAAATTTGTATCAGGCAGAAAGTTGCAAAGGGGCGTGTGTGTGTATAAAATTTTACTGGAGCTTCACAACTCTGTGTAAAGAATGCATGATAGAGGGGCAGATAGGTGGCATAGTGGATAGAGCACCAGCCCTGAAGTCAGGAGGACCTGCGTTCAAATCAGGTCTCAGACATTTAGCAAGTCTATAAGCAAGTGACCCTGAGCAAGTCACTTAACCCCAATTGCCTCAGTGGAAAAAAAAAAATGTATGAGAGGTATTGATTGCTATGCCCATTTTATAGATAAGGCTACTGAGGGTTAGTTGACTTATCCATACTAGTTAGTAAGTGACAATAGTGGGATTTCATCCCAGTTCTTCCTAATTTCAAGTCCAGTATTTTACCACTTTTTCACATTGTCTCCTTTTTTAAAAAGTCATTTTAAGTTGATTCTATACACACAGTTCTGTTTCCCTAGTTTGAGGATGACTCTGTTAGGAATATCACAAAGGGTATTCTTTCCAGGTATGGGTTAGCCTCCAAGACACTTTCCTACTGAGATTCTCTAATTTCTGCTAAATGACCTCTGGAATCACTCTGGAAATTTTTCATTAAACTAAGTCTAAATCTTTCTCTACACAACTTTCATCTTTTGCTCCTAATTCTATTTTTCAGACCTGAGCAAGAAGTCCAATTCTTCTTCCATAATACAACCCTTCAAATCCTTGAATCGACTCCCTACCTAGAACTTCTTATATTCAAGCTAAATATGTCCATATATCCCTCAACGAATGCTCAAATGATGAGGTCTTCAGAACCCTCACCAATCACTGCAGTCATCTTATGGATGACTTCTAGTTTATTAATTTCCTTCCTAAAGTTGCAGCACTCAGAACTGAGCACAATACTCTAGATATAATCTGAGTAGAGCAGGGGCCAGCAGGACAGTCATTTTCCTTGTTCTGGTCACCTTGCTTGTTCTTATTGAAGCCTTAGCTTTTCTAGATGCCATATACCACCACAGACTCAAACTTGCAGTGCACTAAATGCCAATCTTTTTCATGTAAACTTCTGCCGAGCCTTTAGTTCCTTCATTAGACAATAAGGGATCTTGATATGCTCTTGCTCCCCATATAGAGTTTGCCCAGAGTGACAAAGAGGACTTCTAGGGAAGTGGTTGTTCAATAAATTTAGCCACCAATAATAAAATACCTCTTACATAGAAGGCTCTGCTAGGTGATATTGACAACAATTATGCTATCTGCTACACTTTAGGTTAGAAAATGAAGTGCCTGTGATCCATACTTCCCTGGAATCTTTCTTTTTTGGTTTTCTTTTTTGGGTTCTCATTGTCCCTACCTAGCCAAGGTATCTGTTACAAATTGAATCATGCGAGCTGCCATAATTTTGAGATTTTGAGGTCTGTAAGTAAGCGCCCTAGCCTGGAGCTAGGAAGACAAGGTGAAAGCTCTTAGTCCTTTGGGATCAAGAAAGCAATACAGAATTCTCACATCTCAAAAGGAAGGTGAACTGCCACAAACACCTCAAAGCCACACTCAGTTCAGATGTTTCTGAAGGAAACAAGAAGGAAATCAGTGTCTGGTTTTCCTTACTCATGTTCAATTTGCCAATCATGGCAATCTGAATTCTACTGAACAAAACAGAGCTGTCTCTCCCAAGCCCACCACGAAGGGTTTCAGTACGGAATAATAATTCAAAAAAGGATAAAAGGTAAAACTTCTTTAACCCTAGGAAATAACCAAAAGGGCAGAGTCCCCCCAGGTTCTTTCCCATCTTCTGGCCTCCTCCAACAAGGTCCCGGAACACACATGGACACAAATAGACCTACTGAATTCCCTGAAGTTTTCTGCTTTCCTCCAGGTTTCTGATCAGCTGATCCTCTGCAGCAATTGTGCTCCTTGCTAGGGGCACAATAAGAAGCTAGGAAAACTCACAAAGTGATAGAGGAAAAAGATGATGTTCTTTTCGCAATGTGTCACAGTTGTTATTTCTTATTTGGGGGGGAGGCAAGACAATTAGAGCTAAGTAACTTGCTCAAAGCCACACATCTAGTAAGTGTTAAATGTCTGAGGTCCAATTTGAACTCAGGTCCTCCTGACCATAGAGCCGGCTCTATCCATGGCACCATTTAGCTGCCCATAACTAGGATTAGGATGAGAGGGCAGCAAAATCTCTCTCCCCCTTCCCCCACCTCCTTCTCTCCCTCTGTCTCTTTCTCTCTTTTTGCTGATTTGATCCATATTTATTCTTGATAGTTCTCTTTTTGGATGTGGATGATATTTTCCAACACAAGACTAATAGAATTGGAGGATAGCAATCTCAAAGTGAGGTAAATCCACTCCTCTTGACCATCCATCATCCTCAGGCCTCAGAGCTTCTCAGATAAACCACAACAGTATCAGCCAGGAAGTGTATGTAGGACTTAAACAAGCTCTACATGAGGCTTTAGCTATTCTGACATTCCCAAATGTCTCCTCTCCCATGACAAAAATTAGCCCAGAAAGGATCAAGTCTGATGGGACATCACCATAAATGGGCTCAGGATGACAGGATCTGGGCTTGGTGATACCAAGCTGATGGAAATTGGGTCTAGTGTGATAGAAACAACAAGCGAGTACTCAGAATCTACACATACAGTCTATTCTAAAGGGCTGTAATGTGAAACATTTAATCAAATAAATACTACTACAAAGAACACCAGAATTGTAGCTAGGCATATATAGTACATGCCTGTACTATAAGGGAATCTTCTACTCATGTTTTCAACCTTTATTATTAGGGGAGGGGATCTGTAGGGTTCAAAATGGTAGAACTAAAGCCTCTACCATCTCTGGGTTTTGTTACATCACTCTAATAAGCATGAATCAGTAAGCTGGAGAAACTGAGGCACATAGTGTTTGACTTGCCCAAGGACAGAGTCAGAATTTGAACTCAAATCTTCCCACACTTTATCTAGTATACCACCCAGCTGCTCCGATTAGTCCTATGCCCATCTATTAATGCTTTCTGGGGGGCTAGCATGGGGAACATACTCCAGATGGGATAAGGCAAAATAGAACACAGTCTTTAGTAGCTCTACAACTCATGGCCTCTGAACATCTTGCTTGGCAGTGGTACCTAGTACATCAAATGCCCTTCCTCATCCTCTAAACCCCTGAGAACTCAGATATTCTAGAGAATAGGAGGAGCTGAGGGCTGAAAAATGAAAGACATCTCTTCCAAAGGGATCTTGAGGAATGAAATATGCAGTTATTTGAGTCGTGGGAGTAGTTCTGGAACAGGGCACTTTGGATGCCTTGATTTCCATTAATAACTCCAACTATTTGTTTATATTCCGCTGGTTGGTCTACTCATTTGCCTTAGGGAAAGGTCCCAAGGAGCCCCATGGGGCAACAAAGGAGCAGAAAGGCTGGGAATGCTCAAGGCATTTTTGAAATAGGGCAACCCTTAGACCCTTTCCTCTGCAATTCTGCAGCTGCTCCTTATTCTAATGGACTGGACATGGGCCATGGAGGAGCTTGTTTTAGTTACTACTCAAAACATGTACTTATCCCCTAGTTCAGAGATCCCAAGCTCAGATTGTCAACCCTGACTCCTCCCTATCCATCATCATTCCTATATCCAGTTTGACTAGGTCTTATTGATTTTTCCTTTGCAATATCTTCCCATCTTCTCCTTACTTTCCTTTCTCCCTTTCATCCACTATGGTAAGCAGGTAGACACTCACCATTATATGCTTCATTACCCCAAAGCCTAACAGTCCCTTTGTTTCCAGTCTCCCCCAGTCTAGCCTACATTTGCTGCAGCAAGAAGAATAATTAGTTAACAACCATTTCAATGTCATTTTCTCAATGAAAAAAATTTTTATTGCTTTTTTTTTTACAGCATGGCCTTTCTATATTTATTTGACTGAATATTTCATATAGCTCACCATGTCATTTGTTTGATAACTATAATATAATACTTTGAGAACTGTTATACAAAAGGATTTTTATTGCTACAATAAAATAACTTAGGACATAAGTTACTTTATATATATAATACGTAAATGTTATATAAAATAACACAAAATAACTTATTGCTGCATTTTTTTTTCCTCATTCTTTCTAATAACTGGAGAAATACAAGGGTCGATGAATCAACTTGGAACAGGGGAATTGAGGCAACAACTTTTTTTCTTTGTCTCAACAACCAAAGAAATACATTTTTGCATTATTTGCAACATAATGTTTTTTTCCCCTTTGTCTCAACAACCAAAGAAATACATTTTTGTGTTATTTGCAACATATTATGTTTTCTGCAGTATATACTAGTTAGAGGTAAGTTTAAGAAGTATATTTGAAATTAAATTTAAACTTTTCCATTAAAATTCATTATTGCACTTTTTAAATTATATGATTCCAAAACTGGTTACAAAGTTTATATTTGGGAAATATTTTGGGTTAAGCAGTCTTTTTAAACAAATCAATCAAAAACGTTTAATGACTCCCCATTGGCTATCACATCTGATACAAATATTTCTACTTAATTTTCTATGTTATAATCCTCACACTCACATTCACTCACAATGAGTGTTGGTCCTAGAACATGTCATGCTTGTTCCTGTCTTTCTACTGATCACTTTGCTTTCCCTGACCAACATGTCTTCTTTGTTCTTCTCCAATTACTTATCCTTCAAGATTCAATTCAGGGGGAATGTGGAAAGACCTCCAGTCCCAATGTCCTTTTCTAAATCTGGCCTCCTTCATGACTCTGCCTCCCAACCCCCTCTACTGCTCTCGCTCTCCGCTAAAAGTCTACTTCATGATTTGTCTTACCCAATAAGAGTTTAAACTATTTAAGGTCAAGGATTATCTATCTTATATTCCCACCTCAACTGGACTGCTGGTTGACTGATAATAACAACCAATAGCTAGCATTTATATAATGCCTTAAGGTTTTCAAATTGCCTTATCTATGTTAATTCATTTAGTCCTCACAACAATCTTAAGTGATAAATTCTATTATTGCCATTTTACAGATGAGGAAACTGAGGCATATAGTGTTTGACTTGCCCAAGGACAGAGTCAGAATTTGAACTCAAATCTTCCCACACTTCATCTAGTATACCACCCAGCTGCTCCAATTAGTCCTATGCCCATCTATTAATGCTTTCTGGGGGGCTAGCATGGGGAACATACTCCAGGTGGGATAGGGCAAAATAGAACACAGTCTTTACTTTTCCTGGAGCTCATCCCCTGAAGCACTAGGTCTTCCCTTAATAATAATGTTTCCTCACATCTGAATGCCACTTCTGATTGTCATTGGAGTCCTGTGAGATAGGAAGAGCAGGTGTTATTATCTCCTATTTGATAGAGAAACTAAAGTACAATGACTACCTTAGGTTATAGTGAGTTGGTAGAACTGAAACTCAATTCCCAAATCATCAGAGTTTTTGTTTTTGGTGTTCTTTTTTTTTTTTTAAAGAGTGATTAATGACTTTGTTTTCATTTTTTTAGTAAGGAAGAGTGGGAAAACTGATCTGCTTTGCCCCACGTACCAAAGGACAATTTATCAAGATGGCTGGGGAGAGTTTGCACAACCCAAAGGAAAAACATCACAGAAGAACACAGTGGGCCACATAGGCAGAAAAAAATGGAGAAACAGGAATGGAATTGTGAGTTCTCTTTGGTGATGGTAGAGAGCAGTCCCCACCTCTCTCCATCCCTTCTCCTTTTCTTCTTCTCCCACTCACAGGCTTCAGAGGTGGGAACAAGAACTCCAAGAAAACACTGGTGCTTGGGGAAGTGTTAAGATTACCAGGGCAACTACGGAAGTAGCAGATGGTACTAGGGATAAAGAAGAGATGATGGGGGGGAGTTTGACTAGGAGAGATGCCAGGCAAGAGACAGTCATGCCAAAAAGCAGAATTGTCCCCAATCTCTGAGCTTTCCCACTTGCCCAACTCAATTTTCTCTCCTGTCCATACCATAATCATGGATAGATTCAGTGATAGGTAAAAACCTACAAGTTCTGATAGACCTATATTATTATATAAACCAGTGTGACATGTCACAAAAAGTCACACTGTCAACAGCATAGTATTAGGTACCAAGGAGCCAAAGAGACTTCATTTTTTACCTCTGAGAACCAGAAGAAATAAGCCTGGCCTGAGCAACCTGGCCAACCAGAAACAACTCTACTTCCAGTTTTCAAAACAAGAAACACCAGATTCTGATTTTCTAAAGGAGTCATCAACCCAAACGCATCACTGCATTAAGGCAAAGAACTGTTCAACATGGCCCTAAATTGCCTCATCTTCCATAACAAATACCTCCCAGCCCCAAGGGTATCATCCAGTTCAGCCTGCCAAGCAGGGTTTTCAGCCCATCTGTAGGGTTAATCACAAAGCTGATCTACAAGGCAGCTCCTAAGGCCATCAGGCTGCCATTTAAAAGAAATGGCCATAAATGTCATCATATTTTCTGGGATTGGGGATGTTCACAAATGCAGCTCAAAGCATTTAAAAACAGTAATTTAACTTCCATCAAAATCCTATTCTAATGCCACATTATGGTATGGACAAAACCCTAGATTTTTCTACATGGCTACTCAGGCTTTAAAAAGTCCTATCAAGCTGCAAAAGCTTTGAATACTGGTCCAGCACAGAGAGACAAGTGTAGCTAAGTTCAGAGAGGCTCATCATCAGGTCAGCTGCAAAGTGATGCACTTGGGTCCACAGCAGCCCTCTACTAAGTCACAGAGGGGCTATCATATACATTCACAAAATCACATAACCTTGAAACACTGAAGTAATTAACCAATTACAACCAGTTCCTTTAAATAGATCAAGGAAGATAAGGGGCAGTCTGAGGAGGGCAAAATGCCTTTTCTAAGATATATCAAATGAGACTGGGGTAAGATGCCCATTTCTCAGACCTAGTTCACCTTCAGATGGCTCAAGGCAGGCCTGTATGTACTTCCCACAAGGCTCATTTCAAAAAGAGGCTCATTTTGTTCATAATAGAACACAGGTAACTCAAATTTAGGTCATAGAAGTCAGATAGGCCACTCCCCTTCTCCTGGCCTCAGTCCTCCCCAGTAATTATCTGAGTACAAATGGCACCATCATGGTATAAACTGGGCAAGGAGCCCTATATCCTAGTCTGGGGTCCTTCACTTACTAGATGTGTAATATTGGCCAAGTCACATCACTCGTCCAAGTTTTAGTTTCTTCCACTTGTAAAATGGGATGGGAGAGGAAAGAAGCTAAACTAGACTGCATCAAAGGTACTATCCAGCTCTAAAATTCAATGATTCTAAACCCTAGAAAAATACTTTGAGATCACTTTGTCAAGTCACAACTAAGTGATACCTCATTAGTTTTCATTGTGAGGATGCTAATGACATCACTTACTAGGATGGGAGGTGTCTCTGGACAGGACATAAGAGCCTGAAGAATTGGATAGAGATGAGCACAATCTAATAGGGGGGGGGGGGAAAGCAATGTTGTTTTGTTTTTTTGTTTTTTTTGCGGGGGGGGGGGAGGTTGGCCTTTCACATGCAAAGGGACAATCTTCATAATCATTAATCACATTTATAAATGCTCTTACAAACACAATCTAGTAACTATTGTTATTTGCAGAGATGAGACTAGTGGGAACTCTGATCACAGAACTTTAGTTATCATTTTTTAGGCAGGCTAATCACATACAAAAACACATTAGCTCTCATACTACAAAAAAGCAGTCAATCTATTTTACTTGGGGTTACCACTTAGTCTTAATGGTTTACTCCCATGATCAAATATAAACCAGTGTTTGCTCATTAAGACCTGGGGTCAACATTCTATACAACGATACAAAGTCTCCAGGGAATTCTGGAATCCTCTGAGTCAGCCCCTGGGCTTTCACTGTAACAGACACATGCAGTATCATACCTAGACACTTCATAGACAACAAGGGAAAATTCCTAAGGAAGCACTGGCATAAATCCAAGTCTGGTGAATTATTAAAAAAAAAAAAAAACAAACAAAAAAAACCAACCTTTTACAGGGTTACCTGCTGAGACAGACCAAAAGACAAACTCCACCAATTCAAAACTGGGAGGCGTCCTGCAGCCCTTGCCTTCATTCATTCTAAAGTTGGAATCCACCTGACTAGGAAGAAATTGACACAGACCTAAAAACTGGAGGCCTCACTAGTCATTCAGCCATATCTATTTATCCACACCCATCTGTGGATCCCACCAACTCCATCCTCATCCCTTTCCAGGAGACAGGCAGATCCACAAGAGCCCTCATTACCTGGGTGACTGCTGCTGTTCTCAGTTAATGTTTGTTTGTTTTGGTTTGTTTTTTTTTTTTTTTTGGGGGGGGTCAATTCAAACCAAAGAGGCCTTGATCATATGGTTTTTTCTTCCCACCCACAGTGGCACAAACATGGGAAGCTTCATCACACGGGCCGAGAAAAATATCCCAATGGAAAATGGTGCAGCTAAGAGGATCTTGGGATCCCTGAAGCTCTTTGGGATGCCAGAAGTCTTTGCCAGTCGCTGACTACAAGGGACAGGGTGGTCATTCCACCCATGGTAGCCTTTCTCGGAGTCCCCTCCCGCGGAGCCTGCCGTTTCGAGGAGTCTCTGGGTGTGCTGGCCAAGGGCACCCCGGGGGCTCGCCACACCCAGCGGGTCAGACTCGCGTGCCCGGGACGTGGGCTCCGCAGCTGCCCCGCAGCGAGGAGCTAGCATCCAGAAGAGGTCCGAGAGCTAGGCTGGGCGCCGCCCGCGCAAAGCCCTGCTCCCTGGCATGGACAGTGGGCAGCAGTACCCGGTCCTGCAGCGCTCCTTTCCTACCTCCCTCCTTCCCCTCAAACTTTGCTGCCCCCTTCCCCCCGGCCGGGGAGCCGTGCACGCATCCCTCCAGACCCTCACCGAGCGGCGCTCCAGGTCGGGAGCCGCCATGGACTGACTCGAGGGAGGCCAGACGGGAACCGTGGGATAGGAGCCGGCTCCGAGGATCCAATATGGCCACTTCCTGGAAACTCCCCTTAGAGAGGAGAAGAGGCTGCGGAGCCGCCGTCCGCCGTCCGCCGTCCGCCACCGCTACCCACCCGAGCCCCGGAGAAGCCGGTCTCCACTGCGGCTCCGGCCTCCACCTTCTTGCCCAGTCCGAACCCGGACTCTGCCTAACCTGGGAACCCACCCTGTATCCAGCAACCAG
>JAJPUD010022815.1:0-20828 GCA_023553655.1 Myrmecobius fasciatus | reverse complement strand
TCAAAAAGTATCAAACTGTGCATATCCTTTGACCCAGCAGTGTTTCTATTGGGCTTATATCCCAAAGAAATCATAAAGGAGGGAAAGGGACCCACATGTGCAAGAATATTTGTGGCAGCTCTTTTTGTAGTGGCTAGAAACTGGAAGCTGAATGGATGCCCATCAATTGGAGAATGGCTGAATAAATTATGGTATATGAATGTCATGGAATATTATTGTTCTGTAAGAAACGACCAGCAGGACAATTTCAGAGAGGCCTGGACAGACTTGCATGAACTGATGCTGAGTGAAATGAGCAGAACATTGTACACGGCAACAACAAGACTATATGATGATCAATTCTGATGGACATGGATCTCTTCAATAATGAGATGTTTCAAACCAGTTCCAATTGTTCAGTGATGAAGAAAGCCATATACACCCAGAGAGGCCGCTGGGATCTGAGTCTGGACCGCAACATAGCATTTTCACTCTCTTTTGATGTTTGCTTGCATTATGTTTTCCTTCTCAGGTTCCTTCCCCCCTCCCCCCCGTACAGTAAGATAACTGTATAAATATGTATACACATATTCAATCTGTCAAATACTTTAACTGTATTAGACTTCCTGCCATCTAGGGGTGGGGGTGGGGGATAGGAGGGAAAAATTTCTAACAGAAAGCTTTGCAAGGGTCAATGTTGAAAAATTATCTATGCATGTTTTGCAAATAAAAATCTTTAATAAAAAAATTTTTTTTAAGTTTTATCCCCCCCCCCAAAAAAAAAGGATCAGAAACAGATTCCAATTCACCAAGTCTAGTCTTCCTGACTCCAGGCCCGGTACTCTAGCCACCTGACTGCCCTAGTCTTAGTCTTTCTGCCTGCTATATCACACTGTTCATAATGAATTTTTAAGCTCATTTTAAAACCCCTATACCTTCCCCTCCCCCCAGGAATCTAGCCATTCTTCTTGTGAAATTAATTTTTTGAATACAAGTGTATTTTTTTTTGGGGGGGGGCTGAGGCAATTGGGGTTAAGTGACTTGCCCAGGGTCACACAGCTAAAAAGTGTTAAGTGTCTGAGACCAGATTTGAACTCAGGTTCTCCTGACTTCACAGCTGGTGTTCTATCCACTGCACCACCTAGCTGCCCCAAGTATATTCTTTATTAAAATTTCATGGTGTTAGATTTTTGCCCAATGTATTAATCTAAGGGCTAGAAAACTCTTTGGCCTGGGGGCCAGATTGGGCCTGCTGTCCCCATTTCTGTATAGCTAATGAGCTAAGTAGGGTTATTCTCCATTCTTAACTATAGCCAAAGTGTGCCTCCCCCGTACCCTCAACCTATCAAGACCTTTTAGTTAGCTATCCCTCCAGCTTTGAACCATCTGCAAATATGCTAAGATTATAAAGTAAGAAAATGAATCTAAATCTTTAATTTGCATTTTAAAAAAGGGGAAAAAAAAACTGGTTTGCATACCAGTTAAGAAGATTCACTTGAATAACTTCAAGAGTCCAGAATGAATTCAGGAAGTTGTCTATTAGCACAAAAAAGACATGTAACCCCCATTTATATACAACTGAAAAAATATATGAGCATATTATCACATGTGTTGGGTGCATTCTTGGTGGCAATGTAAAACAAAATAACAAAAATACAAAATTTTAAAAGTGGAAAATGAACATTTTATTTATATGCCCATCGAGTTACAACATATTTCATTATACACAAGCATTTTTCATTATCAAATCACAAATGATACAGTTGTACATTATCGATTCTCCCACTGTAACTTTTTACATGTATTCCTTGACAGAGTTGGTACAATGGCTAATGCAAAGTGGAGAATATAGTTTAACAAGATAACATTATTTTTCTCAAAGGAAGACATAATTTATTTCTGTAGGTTTTGTTTGGGAGAAAATATGAAATGGAGGAACTCAAAAGAAAGTCAGGGTTGTGACAAACTTGTCTCTTTATTTGTGAACTTTCAATGCAAGCCCTCCCAAAAACATAAGCTTCATAGTCCATATCAGAATGGTACCTCTGACGTAAATGCTCCCATCTACCCAAAAACAGCATGTACACTGTACAGACATTACAGGTTAGGAAGGATCACAGTCAGTGAAAGTAATAGAGTAAGGTCAAATAAGCCATCACATCCAGTGGCAACAATATGGCGCACTAATCCTATCCTGAACTCAACAAGAACCAGAGCTCCTACAAAAGGAGAGGAAATAAAAACAAAGAAAATGGGTGAGTAATTACATCTTCATTGTTATACCTTAGACAAGAAGGTCCTTGCTAAAGGACCAATGTATAACCCTACAGAAAAAAAAAAGGTAAAACTGCAAAATAAGAGAATTAAAATGTTACTCCCTCTACTCGGCAACCTAGAGAAATCAATTAAGAGCAGAAACCTGTCAAAGCAATAGGTTTAGATGAAAACACTTAAATACTGCACATCAAAATTAAAAGCATATTTTTTGTTCAAATAAAGGGGAAGAATACAGTGGTAGTGAAAAATAAGTTTTAACTGAAAAGAAGCAAAAATTGAGGGTGAATGTGAAGCAGGCAGATGAGACAGGTTCAGGGTGCGAAGGAAGACAGAAAGGATGAGAATGAAAAGAGTCAAAATCAAAAAGGGAATTTCAGAATGGAATGAGGGGCTAGCAGAATGAAATGGCTGGCCAATTTCTGCAAAGATGCCAGGTGGGTAAAAAAAGAAGTGTGAGGAGGGAGGCATCTTGCCAAGCTAACCCAATGAATGTTAGTGATGTAGCAAGAATGATAACAGAAAAGTCCGGAATGAAAAAAGTAAAAAACAAGTGGGAATAAATCAGAATTCTTGCATTTTCTTTGTTGTACCTGCAAATGAAGTAGGGGAGTTACAACTCTAGAAGTAAAAATCTTCAGAGGGGAAAAAAAATTTAAAAATTCTGGATCCCCACCTGCGAAAAGCAAAGCTGAATTATTAATGTAAAAGTTGATATTTTATTCCATTTAAAAAGTCAAAACAAAATTTCTAAATATCAATTATCGCTATCTCAAAATTGAATTTTATATATGTGTATGTATGTGTGTATATGTGTGTGTATATATGTATGTATATATATACATATATATATTCTTAAGAAATTGTTAAACTATATGCCTGAACAAATTATGTAAAGAGAGAAATGAGATCACAGGAATATTTCCTAAAATTAAAAAAAAAAGTCATATTAAATGACTATAAAAAGATTTGCTTATAGAACATATTCAATATGAAATCTACATGTTGAAAACATCATCCCCCTAAGGGGTGCTGAGCTTAAGCCCATCACATTTTCCAAATGTTACTTTACTTTTACACAACTTGGTAAAATTAGGATCATCAAATCAAACCAAAATGACTCAATGAGCCCTTTCCATTTCATTTGTTTAAGATGTGAAAGGAAAATGTAAGCCCTCAACAGAAAGCTCCAGAGGGTAACCAGTGTCCCTCCTCCTATGCTCAAAAGCATAAAATACATCTCACCCAAAACAAGAGCACAGAAATAGAGAGTGGATACCTTAACACATCTTCTACAAAAAGCAGGGTGAAATAAATGATCCTTCCCAACGATATTATACCCTAAGAAGGTGGTATACATGAGGATCCAATATGAATCAGTGTTTTTGTTCTGTTTTACACAATACCATGGGGCTTATGTGGCTAGCATGTGGTAATTATTTTTAAGATTTAAAACTTAAATAAGGTCACAAAATACCTTACAAAAAATCCTTAGGATTTAATACTGAATTAAGGTTAGATACCTTTGGTGAATCCATATTAAAGAACAATCAAGATAACATTTCATTCATAGTAAGAGGGTGGGGCAGGGGAGAAGAAGAATTGAGAGATCACAATGGACACTCTCTTTACTTGTATTAGATGCAATTTGGTTAGTGTCTTGTCCCTACAGAGTATCTCTGGTTCCATTTTCTCTTCCTCATGTCAACTTCCCAACCCCAGAAGATTTTTTGAACTATCTCACTTGATTATCAAGTTTTTTTGTTTTTTTTTTTAAAGTACCAAAAATACCCTCAAGTATTTTATTGGAAGGAAAAAAAAATTGTGCTTTGATAAATAAAAGAAAGAATTTAGTCTAAAAGTAGTTGAAGCTAGAACTGAAATCTCTAAGAAAAAGCATAGAAAAGAAAAACTAGGCTACTGGAGAAAATAATATAAGAACTACTGTGGAGGAAATTATCAGGGATAAAAAAATTAAGCCACTTACTTGTTACTTTTAATACACAAAGCTCTCTTGACTCATATCTTATTAACATATAATGGGTAGACATGGGGATGGGGACAGGGATGGGATGGGTAAGGGTGAAGTATAGGGTCAGAAAACTAGTCATAAATAAAGCTAATGCAGTTTCTAATATACTTAAAAGCATAGAAAAGAAAGCACTTCAGACCAAAAAAAAAAAAGCTTTCCTTTCCCCCCCAGTGCCACAAAGATGACAAATGTCCCATCTATGCCAACGCAGCAGTGAACATGATGAGCTTACCTTCCAATTCAACAAAACAAACAAACAAACAACAAAAAACAAAACAAAACAAAAGTGATATGGAAAACAAACTCAGAAACCCAATCTTTGTGAAACAACCTTTTTGGGAAACAGAACAGCCCTGGGGTTGAATACTCATTTATAATCCAACCTGGGCCCAAAGTATAAGAACTTTATTAAATGATTCAGTTAGAAAAACTGAAGGGGGGAAGGAGAATCCAGTTAGCCAGCTGGAGCTCTTTGGCACTCTATATAGTAAGGTGCTAATTGGGACAGAATTGAGTCATTCGTTCCATTTCTGTTTGTTACTTTAAAATACCAATCCTTATAGAGTTCTCATTTTCCTTTTGTGTTCTTAGGAACTGGTTTTCTATAGGTGTAACTTTTAAAAGATCTTTTTATTCTAAATTCCTGATTTAGGATTTCATATTTCTGCAAATTTCTTTCTCCTGATCCCTATCCCCTCACTATGAACCTTACCCAATGCCTTATATGCTAACACTTTCTGTTCTCTTGATCAAAACTGAATGTCTTAAAAAAAATTTTAGCACCATAACCAGAAGGATGACAACCTATTGTGTCTCAATTCAGAACTGTGGGAAAAGCAGACTGAAATGACTTTCCATCTGAGCTTCACAAAAAATAATAATAATAAATTATAATGAAAACCAACATAACAAGAACAACCTTCCCCATTCTTGTGTCCATAAATAGTTCAATCTAATAAAAGCCAGTTACCTATGAATTTCATAAATGGTTGTGCCCCAAAGGGAAAACCTTTCAAAGTTTTTTCAGGGGAAAAAAAAAAAAGAATACTCCCCCCTCCCCCCAGCCCAAACCTCAAAGGAAGACAAAACTAAGAAATTCCCAAAGCACATGGCCAAACCAATGCTACTGGACAGGTTTGCTTATTAAAGGAATAGCACAAGACCAAAAACAAGGCAAAGCCAAAAGAAAAGGGTGGGGTGGGGTGGAGGTATGTGGACTGGCTCCATGTAATCAAGTCATGTATTGACTGACTGAATGAGATATATTGGTATTAATTCCTAATTAAGTTCAAGTTTCTGGATTTTGTGAACAAATAATACACAGGTCAGGATAAAAGTATTGACTTACTACCGTCTTTATAAAAATCGAAGATACACACAAAAAACACATCCACATTTATGGAACGGTATCCATTCAACTTTGATATGACAACACAAAAAACTAACAAATAGCTAAGAGGTTGCTGAATAATATCCATCTTGAATAACATTTTAATTTTAAAAGGTCCATATTTACAGAGTACAGTTAGATGCAACGACTTGCAATCTGCATCTCCCTTTAAATGCATGATAAAGAAAGAACAAAGATAATGGTTGCCACAGATCTTCTAAGAGGATTAAGTTTAGGGGAGCTGATTTCAACTGCTAAATGGGCTCCAAGAATGGAAACTGACATCCTTTGCTAATTCGGCATCCCTTCTACTTTTCCTTTATAAGAGAAATCATAACCAGGAATTAAACCTTGATTCTGTTGCTCAAGTGGCTTTATGCCAGGAGAACTCATCTGCACTGGCTAGGTAGTGATCCTCACAAGTATCTCAATAAAAATCCATATTTATTCTATCAATTACCTTATTTGGGGGGAAGGGAGGAGGAAGACCTTATTTAAGAATAGCCTGTTTATGGTTATGTGCATAATCACTGGCACATACAAGATAGCTCTCACCTAAAATACCCAAATAATGCAAAAAAAAAAAAATGGACTTGAAAACAATTACAAAATCTGTTGGTGCCTTTCCTATTAAGTTATTTTCAATGGTGACTTATAATCCATTTATAAGCTACTTACTTAACAGTGTCCATATTTTTTTGCTAAATTGGAGAGAGAGAAAAAAAAAGTTCAACTTTCAAGAGACATTAAAACTGATTAAACTGTCTCCAGGGGATCACCAAGTCCCCTAAAGTTCAGCTTCAAGTTCCCATTAAAATAAAGCTCGTTAAGATATAAGCCAATCTACTGCTTAAGGTGAGTGGACTGAAAGTTTTCAGGTTGCTCCCACCTAAAGTGAGCCTGCTATCATCACGATCCTTTTGCAGTCCTATGGGCACAAGACTAATGGGGTCTCTTTAGTGTCAGTATGAGCATCCATTCTCAGGAAAAGTACACCTGATATGGGAGGTGATAACCTGTCTCAGGTAGAGCAAAGCCATGTGCATGGTCTTTCGTATGGAAAGGTATGGTGAAAGCAGCAAGTTTCCTGTCCTGTAAAGAACCCTGCCACTGCTAGGATTTGGGAATGGAGGAGTCCAATTAAACCAAATGGACCCATAATAGTTGGGGAAATAGATAGCTATCTATTAATTTCTCTTTTGATGGAGATATTATCCATCTAGGTTAGTAAGTCCCTATGCTGAGATGCAAATTTTTGGACAAGAAGTCATTAAAAAAAAAATACTTAAGACTACTTTCTAGTCTCAAACATAAGATGTTCTTTCAGAATCAACTTTACTGAAAGACTTAACAAGGTCTGAAATGTCATAATTCCAGGATATATAACCTTTAAAAATTTTTTTTATAACTTAATTTGGAAGGTAATACAAAATATACGCTGTGAGAAAACAGATGACAAAGGCTGTGCGAACTCTGTCTCCTCTAAGAAAAAATATGAGGCACAAAGGACCATTCATATTTGGGGAATTCCCCAGTTTGACCTTTTTGCCAGATAACTAGTGAATTTATCAAAGCGCATTCGAGTTATTTTCCACTTCTCTCATGTGATAGGCTTATCAACATGATCAGGGAGCTTTCAGTATAAAAACTAAATCAAAAGTCCAAGGATGTTGCTCTAAGTTTAGATCCCCATTGCAATATCTATCTCAAATGATAAAGATCTTTCACAAAATATGGGAGCAAAGATGGAATTAAGGCACTTTCTTAAGGTTTGCCCAGAATCAATTTTAATATAGCTTGCTCCTCTGGAAACAATAACTTTCTTATCAAAAGGAAACAGGCAAAAATACTTACAATCTGAGTGGGGATTTTCAGGTTCAAACTCACAGTTGGGGTTGTGTTGGTTATGCCTCCACAACAATCACAGACTCCCTATCTCTTTGTGTGGAATTACACTTCACATTAAAATTGTCTTTGCTGCTAAATCTACCAAATGGCGGTGCACGCCAAGGCCTTCCCAAAAAGATATGATGACAATCAGAACAGTGATGACCAGTGTAATTACCCCAATGTATTCCATCTTAGAAAAGAAGTGGCTCATACTAGTAGTGAACCAGTTTATGGACTTGCAAGCCAAGTTTTTAAATGATGAGAAAAATCACAGTTATACCTATTTAACTTTGGGATTGAGAACTGAGGGGAGGGAAGATTTCAGCTAGGAACCAAAAGAACGTGAGGCTGGGCTTTCCCTTATTTACAAGAACGAGAATCTGCCTCTTCAACTGGTACAACTCCCGACCCGATACCTCTTATCT
The DNA here is from genome assembly GCA_023553655.1 of Myrmecobius fasciatus. NCBI lineage: Eukaryota > Metazoa > Chordata > Mammalia > Dasyuromorphia > Myrmecobiidae > Myrmecobius > Myrmecobius fasciatus. Next base: position 12,838 of record JAJPUD010022815.1, on the reverse strand, counting down.
CCAAGCCCTTTAGGCTAAACAAATATCAGACTGATTCCCCCAAATTTTTGATCTACGTTTGGCATACAACTTCTGAGGTCTTTCTAAGAAGATATGAATGTGTTTACAAGAAAATAATTTTCTAGTCTATACTGAAGATAAGAGCAACCATTATCAAATATTCTTTGCTAGTAAAAAAAAAAAAATCTTGAGGATGGGGGACGTGTTAATGTTCTTTCCTCAATCCAAGTCACTGTGATCACACAGTCAGATTTTGAAGAACAAAGTCTACATGCATCGTAAGCACTTGAAAAAAAAGAAAAACAAAACAGAAACAAAACAAAAAACCAAAACTATAGTTCCTTGTGGCTACAACAGAACAGGGAGCAAGTGGACACCAAACTCCTATTTGCTTCTGGGTCCTCTAAGTTCAGCTTTTCTTGGCATCCTTTGCTCTTTTGGCAGCTCCAGACCACAGTTAAGCAAGATTGTAGACTGCCAAGTTCTTGGCTCCTGATGTGACTCTGCTCCCATCGCCTCTCCTTGGGAAAATTCCACAGTAGTTTCTATAGCATAAGGGTCGGTTACTCTTAGTGGAAATCATTCAACAATCAGTGCCACATTTATGTGGGACAAATCTATCATATGCCTGTGGAAGGTTAAAGAAATGTCAATAATCAGTCAACTCTGAGTATCACCAGTAAAGTCACGGAGGCCAAAGAAAGCAATATTTTAATGGTGGGCCCTGTGTTAAGAAAACTTGAGATACAAAACCAAAACAAAACAAAAATCCAAACGTACAAAAAAAAACAGATCAAGAAGTGCATTTCCATTTTACAAAACAGATTCCAAAAGTTCATACAAAAGTTTCACTGACTGGTTTTGTTATTGTTTGTTTTTGTTTGAAAATAATGGGCACCCTGCCCCTGACCCCCTGCATTTAAGAAAGGATGATTCAGTGAACAACCCTGCCTCCCAAAAAAACAAATGAAAAAACAAAAACTCAAATTGATACACAGCTTTACAAGAACACATCTATTGTGCAAAGCAAGGCAATGGATACAGAGCAGATCACATAAGGGTACGAGGTGTTCCCTCCCACCCTTAAGCCATAGTAACTTCAGAGGCTCCACTTAAGAATACGATGGCTACCTGTGGAACTTCTGTTGAAATGCTAAAGCGTGTGCTGGCTCCTTAAACTTCGCGATGGCTTTCCGTTGCTGGGGAAGCATCTGTAAACTCTAGAGGGAAGAAGAGAGAGAGGGAGAGATTGTGATGACAGCACCATTCTCACTGACAACATGATGCTTTTAAGGACAACAATATCTGATGGTTTAATTTTTAAGGCTGGCAAATGCATTCTTATATAGGCTTTGAGCTCTGCAACAAGCCTAGCGGACAGGTGCTATTTATTATTTTCATTTTACAGTTGAGGATCTGAGAGGCTGTCACTTACTCAGGATCACATATGCAGCTGGTAAGTGTCTAGGACAGGATCTATGTCCTCCCGAGTCCAAATGTAGCTTTCTCTACAGTGGGCGAGGCCGTCTCTCATCAATGTACTAGTAACATCTAACCAGAGAAGGCATGTGCATGTATGCCTTCAGAAGGCACAGAAGGAACATTCTAAACCCGATTTGGGGATAACACAGCCTACTTTCGTAGGTCTACTGTGTGGGGTTTTGTTTCGGGTTTTTTGGCTGAGGTAATTGGGGTTAAGTGACTTGCCCAGGGTCACACAGCCAGGAAGTCTTACGTGACTGGGACCAAATTTGAACTCAAGTCCTCCTGACTTCAGGGCTGGTGCTCTATCCACTGTGCCACCTAGCTGCCCCATGGTTTTTGCTTTATAGATTGTTAAGAAATTCCCACTCCCAACTCAATAGCTGCACCTTTTCTGCAACTTGTAGCTCAAGAGAACTGAGGAGCACAGGGAGACCCTGCCCTGGGTAACAGAGCCTCCATGTCTGTCTGTCTATCTGTCTTTCTGTCTCTCTTTTTTTTGGGGGGGGTAGTTGTGATTTCTTACTCTGGAGTACATGGGAAACACTTCTTAATAAATCAAAATATTGGTGTGGTTTTCAGCACATAACTTGATTTTTATGAAGTATTTCTGCCAATGTCTGTATTGTGTAAGTTCTTCAAGGAATATTTTGATAATATTTGGATATTTAATAGAATGATAATTGATATTTATATTCTTTTACAGTTTGTGAAAATCTTTATAGACATCATTTCATTTCTTTACAACTCCATGAGGCAGATAATATGTATATTATTATTCATTCCCATTTTATAAAAGAAACTGAGGTTCAAAGAAGTCATAGGTAGTCCCCATCTGAGATTTTGAAATCAGGTCCTGAAATCTGATCCTGATTTCAACTTAATCCTATCGATTATGTAATCCTTTCAATAAGTTACTTGAATACTTAAAAGCAGAATCAAGTGTGATTTAAAGGCTTCCATAAGCTTAGAAGTTCAGCTCAGGGAAACAAGCTGGGAGATGAGAAAATTCATCTTAACTTTCCCTCATTTGGAAAAAATGTTCTGGCTTGGGAGACCCAAATTCTTATCTACATATGGGCCAATCAAGGCTAAAGAAGTATATGGACCCAACGGTAAAGCATAAAGAAAAGGATTTTGACTTCAGAAAAGCTGGGTTTCTCCTTCTTCTTTCTTACTTACCCTCATTCCTCTTTCTTACTTACCAAACTGGTAAAAATCACCACTAAACTCAGAGTGCAAGGCAAAAGGGAGAAAAATAAAATAAAATTCTTTGGGATGCCTAAAGATGGGCAAGAGCAGCAAAATGTGAGCATCAGAAAGTGTTACTGCTATCCAGGAATTGTGTCAAGTTCATAAGCTGTTTTATTTCAAATATTAACATTCTAACACCTCTATCTTAAAAAAAAAAAAAAAAAAGGCTTCTAAAGGCAGTTCTGAGGTTGTTTCAGAGCCAAGAAAATATGGGTTCAAGTCTTGGTGTTGACACATACAGTGGTAATTAGTCCTTTAATCTCTTAAAGCTCTGGGCAATTTTTAACACTATCAGTTACAGGTTGATAGTGAAAGGCTTAGGGAGATTGTTCCTCAGTTGTTAGTTCCCTATATCAATGGAACCCCAAGTTCAGTCCCTTTCCTAGAAACATTTTGTTGTAAAAGGATGCTTTTCAGTTTATTATGTCTCTCCAAGATTTGTTGTAAGCTCAGGATCATAAATTGAAAGGTAGATGGAGCCTCCAAAATCATCCTGGATTTACAAATGAGGAAGCAGAAGACTTTTGGAAAGAGGTAGTGAGAAGTACAGTTGAGATTCACACAAGGCCCTTTGACTACAAATCGGCATTCTTTCCCAACTTTCAAAAACAAAACTTTCTCTCACATGCCAGTGGTCAAAGTGTTTTCATAGGGGAAAAAAATCTGTATTGTATCATCATATTCAGGTGGAAAAAAGGATGAGATCCTTTGCCCATTTCTTTAATCTTCCCTTTGGTTCCTTCTCTTGCTTCCTAGGGGCTGACTGCTCATTCTGTGCAGAGAATTGCCAATCCGGACATCTACCTCCAAATCCTCCTGAGAACAGAGAGAACTGAGAGCTGAAAGCACAGTTCAAAGGCCCTGAGAAATGAAATGACTTAAATCACAAGGCGATAAAGTATTTGTTAAACATTTTCCAGTTATATTGGAGGGGGAGAAAAAACAATTGGGGTTAAGTGACTTGCTCAGGGTCACAGTGCTACTGTCTGAGGCCATTTGAACTTGGGCTCTGGACTTCATGATTGTGCTTTATCTACTGAGCCACCTAATTATACTTGAATCTGGATGGTCTCACTTAGAATGCTGCCTTTAAATGTGATTAGTCCCAGTTTGACACTTCTGAGCTAAGTGATTCTCTAAGTCTATATAAATTGCAGGAAAGGTACAAACCTGCACTGTTAGTATAAGAGGGTTTCTTCATCAGGAATTGTTATCATAATGAAATCACAAGTCTGCTTTTTTTTTTAAAGGTTTTGCAAAATATTTAACTCTATGAAACAGGTTACTATTATCTCCATTTTACAGATGGAGAAACTGAGACTGACCTGCCTACGGTCACAATGTCAGTAAGGGTCTTCCTGATTCTAAACACTTTACTGCTCCCTAGCTGCCTTCCCCACGACACACCTGTGTCCAAAACTTTTGACTCAGAAGTCTTCCCTAATGCGCTGTCACCTCCTATAGCTAGTTGACCAACTATTTCTATACCAACCTTACCATCAATCATCCCACTTCAAAGATCAGCACCCCGACTCAGATCCTTAAAATCTCTTGCTCTATTAGGTAAACTTCCAAAACGACGTCCTTGCTTCAGTCTTTTACTATCCTTCATACTTTTCCCTCCTTTGCCTCCAGTGCTCCTATATGCTCTCCTGTCATTCTTTTCTATACATCATTCTTCAACTGGAACTATCCTCTCCACTTATCAGAGATCTCAAGGCCTTCTCTTACCCTCAGACTCCAGAGTTCACCTCCACCAAGATGCTCTCTCCTCTCAAGGTTTTCATGACACTGCTCTCTCCAGGTTCTTCTCTATTTCCTCTGCTAGTCTTTCATCACTGCCACACCCACTAATCACAGCTGTTTCCTAGGATCTCTCTTTTCTTTATACCCTCACTTGTTGTTTGTCCTTCCTTCTGGAAGAGGTCCACGACCTCAGGGAGGTGAAGCCATGAAACATAAGTAAGTTGGATTTAAGGGAGGGAGGTCTGGGCAAGGTCACTTGCCTCACTTTCCCCTGCACAGCCCTTTGGGTCAAGTGACCAGATATAGACTAGGATGACTGGAGATGGCCTTTAGTGATCTCAATAACTCCCAATTATCATCTCTTTGCAGATGATTTACCGATCCAAATACCCAGCCTCTCCTGAGTTAGTCACAAAGCACTGATTTGGCCCATATACATCTCAAATTCACTTTGTCCAAAACAGAGCTTGTGTCTCCCACCTTCCCTACTTCCAAAATTCTCTTACTGTCGAAGGGCACTGCCGTCTTCTCAGTTTTAACCTCATCTTTTCCCATCACCGCACAGATCTAATCCATTGTCACATCTCATTCTTTTTACCTTCACTATATCTCTCATATATGTCTCCTCTCCACTCATATGGTCTACCAGTTTAGGCCCTCACATGAATGTGCAGCTTTTGAGAACCAATTACTAAATTTTTAGTATGAGATGGAAATCATCAAATGCTATACATTTGTCAATTGTTTACATGTAAGAAAATGATAAAAAGCTGAAAAAGTATATTAAACTTAGAGGGTCATGTCTACTTTTTTTTCCACCCATCAGAGAAAGATGTTAAACATTTGCCAGCAAATCCCTGGGCCCTCATTACTTCTTGTCTGTACTATTATAATGGCCTTTTAACTGGTTCCCCTGCCTTAAATCTCTCCCCACTCCAATCTATCCTCATTTAAAAATGATTTTTAATAAATGTTTATGCCTAACCATGTCTCACCCCACACCCCACAGTTCTGTGTTGCCTCCAGGATCAAATATAAACCTTCTATTTAAGATTTAAAGCTTGTTGTCATCTGCCCCTTCTACCTTTCTAGTCTAATTCTTAAACTGATTCCCTTCCATTCCTGGCATTGCTACAATCCACCCATCCTAGCCTCCTAGCTACCCCTCCCATGTGATGTTTCATCTTCTGTCTCCTTGCTTTGGCAAAATCTCTGTACCTGAAATGATTTCTCTCCTCACTTCTGCCTCTTAGCTCTCAGGGCTTCAGGATTTGACTCAAATCTCCCCCACAAATGCTCCTTTCTCTCAGATTAGTGTTTATTCTGCCCAGACACTTATGATCCTTGCTGTGTGCATGTTGACTCTTCCCCTAAGAATGAGCTTCCCAAGGTAAGGGATGTTTTTGCCTTTCTTTGTTAATAATGCAGGAGTGGAGGGCGGTGGGTTGATGTTGATCTTATTCAGATCCTGCTCATCTCAGCATGTGCTCCCTCTTTCACAAAACCCCTCTAATCATGGCTCCTAAGTTTTTACACTCTGTCCAACTTCTGATTTTGCCTCACTCATTACTCTCTACCTGGAACTGCATTTATCTGTTGCTAGCCTCCCCCCATTTCTCAAGGTCAAGGACAGTTTTCTTTTCCATCACTGACTGTGGGAAACAATAGATACATTTTTGCTGAATGTCAAGGAGGCGGCTAGGCGCAGCTGCCGTGTAGTGTTGGGCCTGCAATGAGCTGGAAGATCTAGCATCAGGTACTTCCTGGCTGTGTGACTTGACAGGTCACTCAGTCATTGTCTGCCTCAGTCCCTCCATTTGTAATCGGAGTACCACTTACCTCACAAGGTTGTGAGGATTAAATAAGATAACTATAAAATGCTTAGCACAGCACCTGACATGTAACAGGAACTTAATAAATGGTTGTTTCCATCCTTCCCCTCAAGTTTTCCAAGGAGGTGTTCCATTCAGCAGAGATGCTGGGATACTTGTGTTGTCATCGAATAATAATGAATTCAAATCAGTTTTTATTCTTTTATGCTTCATTCATCTAAACCATACATTTATTTTAAGGACACAGTAACTCAATGGCTGTCAAGAGAGTAACATTCAAAGGGATGAAAAAATGTAGTAGAAAGCATTTTGTAGTATGAGGTCAAAGAAAAAGTGCTGATGAGGAAAAGAAAGGGCTTGGCCTTTAGGATTCCAAAGCACCCTTCCATTTCCAAATTATGATTCTATCATAATATGCTTTACATCTGATTTTCACTATGGACTGCCAGAGAAAGAATACTTTCCACAGCTCAAAATTCTACTCTAAGTTCAAGAAGTGGGCAGGCAGCTTGCCAGAACATGAGGAACCCCAATCTAAGAGCCAGATAATCTCATTTCCAGTTGAGGTTCCCAAACCTACACCCTGATCAAATCCTTTAGCCTAACCAAGTAACATAGGCAATGCTGATGTGATTCTTTGGGGGTTTATAAACTACTTCACAAACTCAAATTGTTTAACAGAGTTACCCTGATCTTCAAAAGAGAACCAAATTAATTCTTGAACAACCACCACAAGCAAATTTGTGTTTAGTGGGGTTTTTTTAAATGCTTTATAATTCTTTTTTGCAAGACAATTCTATTTCTATTTCTACTTATATATCAAGATCAGAGATTTAGTCCTAAAAAGTCCAAGGCGCCATCTAGTCCCACTTTTCTTGTTTTATGGATAAAGAAACTAGAGCCTTAATTTCTCACCTTAGGAGAGGTAGCGCCACACATATGGGAAATGGTGAAGCTCAGATTCAAACTGAGGTTCTAAGGCTCTTTGGAATCTGGGGATCGCCATACTTTTTAACCACTTGAGTAATGACATGGATTCTAATTGATGAATGAATGGTCTGTGCAGGCTAAAGAGAACACTTCAGAGATATTAATCTTTCAAAGGAAGTTGTTCAAAAGTAGTAGTTCTGAAGGAAACAAAAAGTAGTTCATAGGAAACTGGGTATTTCTAATATGACCTACAAACAAAATACTCAACTCGACTATGGAAAAATCACAGTATCTCTAATTCTTGATAAAGGAAATCTCCAAAACCACAAGTTGAGTTTTATTGTTGACAACAATAGTACTGTTCTTATGGAATCAATGAAAGAGATCAAACTTCTCCAGTGTAAAATGCTTAAGTACTTTTGAAATTCTGCATGACCCAAAAGCAGGACATTTGAAGCAGGCACTTGATGAATGACTTTCTCCATGTCACAGCTTTCAATGAACTTTTTACAAATCAGTTTTGGGTTCTAATGGATTGCCCACCATTTTTATTTTAAGACTGGGGGCGCCATTTGGCATGACTGAAAAATATATCCCTTACCAGAAGAATGTTAAGTTCCCTTGTAGATAAGGACTGTTTCATTTTTTTGGTCACCCTAACACCCCCTTGTAGAGAGTAGCTGCTTAAATCAAATGTCTGCTGAATTGGACAATGCAGACTTGAAGCCACAGATGGTATTCAAAAGATGATGAATAAAAAATATAAGCCAATTCCAAAGTACAAGTGTAAAAAAATGTCTCAATCAACAATATTGATGAAAAGTTTATGGCTTCTCAATGCACAGAATGGATGATAATCATTTAAAGTGTAAAATCTGTTATGTTACAAAAAAATATTACTGTAATCACACAATATGTGTATATATGTGCATGTGTTCACTTCCATACTCTGAATCCAATATCATATAATTTACATTTTTAATATTAGATTTCACTTCTGTTTATAAATCCTATTAATACAAATTTCACTGACTGGCTTCATCAGCCCAAGAAGCTCTATTTAATTTCATAGACACAGATTACAACTGTATTCTCTGTCTTATAAACACAAGCAATTACTCAAAGGAAGTCCAAGTAAAAATGTGGAAGGGTTTGTACAAACAAATGCATACCTAAGACAGGGAAAATTCAAAGGGCATGCCTGAGAGATAGGCCAGCCACATTTATGTATAAAACCTTTTCTCCCAAAGAGCTACTCTGGACTAAGCAATTTGTGGAAAGAGGGCAGGCACTCAACTTTAATATTTTTTTTAGGTACTATGTGTCAGATATCTTATGCCAAAGGGTGGGTTCCTAAAAAGTTGGTCATGAAACTATTTTTTTTTTGGGGGGGGAGGGAGATACTTATTTTGAACAAATGAAGTATTAAGTAACTGAGACCAGATCTGAATTCAGGTCCTCCTGACTTCAGGTGTGTATATTCTTTTAAAGCAATTAATCACTAATTATTTTGTAATATCTGAAATTTTCACATATCAAGTGTCCTTAGATTGAAGTATATAACTGAATCACAAAGAAGATGAGGAAGGATAAATAAGGTCTAAAGAATCTATCAAAATATTAATATTATATGTATGTGTATATACACATATACACACATATAATACTTAATCAAGAAAGAATTCGAAGAAAAAAAGTTATTACACAAGTTTCCAATCTTTTTGGTGGAGATAGGGACTATGTTTTTTTGTAAAGACTTGAATAAAGCCATGATATATGGACATAAGAGTAGAAGTGGGACAGTCAAATGCCTTCTGACTATATTCCCCAGGTTCACCTTTACAAGTCTCAAGGAGAGGGGTAAGGAGAGGGGTAAAGAAATAAGGAACCAGTCAGTTGATGTACGTGTGAGGCCATTTGATTTTAATCAACAGAATAAGGACTTTCACCTATAACTACATTTGCACATATGATACCATGATCACCTAACAGGGAGGAACAAAACTAGGTGCAACACCTTGATTTTTTAAAAAAGATTTATTGGATTGAAGCTGTTAACAAAAAAACAAACAAACAAAAACACCCAAAGCTAATTAATAATCTCCCAGTTCTGGATACAGTATTTTCTTTCCTTTGTTGTTTCCTTTTGTTCTTTTTTTTTTTTGGGGGGGGGGCCACAAATCATAACTTTGTTGCTCTTGATTTTGTAATAGAAGAAAAAAATGACTGATAGAAATATTAACTTCATAACAAACTTTATTACCACATACTCTTGTTTAAGTTTTACTGATGTAACATTTCATTTTAAAGACTCAGCAAATGGCTTGCCGAAACAAGAAAACACAAGGCTAAAAAATGTTTGGTTCTTTGTTAACTATTATTAAAGTTCATTGTACAAAAAGAAGCACATCAGGCTTTAATAACCATAGAAATCCCATCAATTGCCATGACTAGAAGAAATCTAAAAATACTAAAACATTTCCCCCAATACTGACCATGTATAAAACTAACCTTTTCTGGTTTTTTAAATCATTACATAGAAATAGAAAGTTTTAAGGTTTCTAAATTAAATAGCACTGATAACAATTTGCAAATTAGTCATCACTCAAAAGTTAAATGCTTTCTAATTTTTCCAGAGTATATTACCAATATAAAAAAGAAGCAATGCAAGTAAAGTAATGAAGGCAGAAAAAGGAATAAAGGGCTTTTTTTTTTTTTAAGTTCCTTCATTCATTTACTTTAAAATTACAAGTCAGTAGAATGCCACCAAGTTTTCCTTTTCTTATAAGGAAAGAAAAGGTTTGAGGAAGAGGAGGAGTGTACATCAGAGGTCATTAAGAGTGGTTTACCACTAAATTATTAGGTAAAGTAAATAAATTGTGGTGCCTTAAATAAAAGTGCTGTCTTTGACTATCTTAGAGAAAAAAATCTATGCTATGGCCCTCAGGATTCTCCAATTATAAACAGACATTAGTCAAATTCTCTTTTTGAGACAATTGTCAAGCTTCAAGATTATTCCTTCCCACAAATGAATTGAACTTATTTCAGCTGCATTTGGACTATTTTAACATAAGGATGCTATTCTCTCTGGCCACCACATGAGGGCAGTGGAGAATGTGAAATTCTGTCATTTCTCAGACAGCACTAATGAATAATGTTCAAATTCAAATCAATTTTACCTAGTAAAACCTGCTCCTCTCCACCTGCTATTCTCATTTTAAAATCTTTTTCTCTCAAAGTTCACCTCTCTTTTTCACTTGTGTTTTAATTTTCTTTTTTTTCTTCTGGCAGAATTTTTCCAATGCCTCTATTACTTCAGGGGCTTAGGCACATTATTGTTATAATGCTCATTAATTTAGGTAAACAATATAAGTTCAGAAAAAGCAATAGTGTTTGTTAATTTATATCAGGCAACAATATGCTAAATTCTCAATTAAAAGGCCAACAAGAAAAAAGTATCTTAAGATTTCCACTGAATACTGCAGACTCACAGACTCTTAAAGGGTCCTTGGAGATGCTGGTCTGTCCCCTTGGTCCATTCTCTAATAAATTAAGCTCTGTGATAGCAAGCATTAAGGGAGTTTTTCACTTTTTACCTCCTCAGGGTCTTGCAAATAATAGATACTAAAGGCATCTAATAAGGTGAGGAAAACCAAATCCCAGAGAGAAGTGACTTGTTTAAGGTCAAGCCATCAGACAGTAGCAGAGCTGGGTTCAGAACCCAATCTCATACCTTTTACAATTACACATCACTTTTTGAATACATGGGTAATATAAAACCTGAGTTTAAACTACTGTGCTATTTCTAGGGAAAAAAAAAACAATTAGAATTCTAATCATGAATTCATTTCTCCCAGTTTAACCTTCGTGGATTATTTTACTTTCTTGGGCTGACCAAGCACATACTAGAAAATGAAGGCTTATAACATTCAATAATAACTGCTAGATGAAAAAAAAAAGATAATTTAATTATTCATTATTTTAAAAAGATGTAACCAATTAATTGAAGAGGGTTGAGTCAAGAGAAAAAAAAATCATTCAACTTTTTTTAAATGGGAGGGGGAAGAGAGAGAGATTTAAGTTTCATGTAACCAATGAAAGTGATGCCAGTAGCTTTTCTTCAGATGCTTTTTAATTGTTCTTGAGCTTCCTCCAGATCTCTCTCTCTTTTCCTGCCCCAACAAAAATTACTCTTCATTGTAAAGTATTAATGATTTTTGATATGAGAAGAAGGCTGATGTGAAAAGAAAAACTGATTAAAACCATTTGCTTCTAATTAGACAGTCATGTGACACTGCATGATTGAGACAAATTTTAAAGTTTGTCTATTTAAACCATAACAAATATTTTAAATGGCCCACTTTGAATAACTGGGTAGATGTGGCCAACAATACCTTATAGTAAAACTAAAGTTAGGAATTAAAATAACTAATAACTTCAGTTTAAAAAAAATAAAAAATAAAAAAAAGGCAAGCAGGCTGGCTTAAGAGGAAAAAGAATACAAAATGGCTTTGAATTTTGTCCTGATTTACATTTCATTTTTCAGACACCACCTCTCCAGATGATTTCTGAGTTTATTATACTAACATAAGCAGTAAAATGCTTAAAAGTGAATGCCACTTTAGTTAGTAACCTTTTGAATTCATGTTCAATGATACCAATTATAATCTGCACAATCATTCACTTATATGCTAAACTTCACCACTATTATCCATGAAAATCCTCACAATCTATAATTCTGTGTAATTTTAGGATAATTTACATGCTATTAAGAGTCTAAGCTTATTCCTAATTTAGGATAAGTTAGTCCCCTTTGCTGTGGAAATTCAATCTGTATTTTTAGCTTGTTTTTGAATGGCCCCAATAAAATTTTATAAAAAGACTAAAGCAATTTTTATGTCTTGAACAATTACTTTTGCTAACACTTAACACCTCACTACCTCAAGAAAGCATTACAGGAACAAAGCTGTCTGTACTCCTTAAGATTCTGTTTTAAAAATAAGTAAGCTGTGTATCTAGTTTTTAGAAAACTAAAGTAAGCCTCCTTCAAAATCCAGATTCTATAGTGTCCAATTATCAGAATCCGAACAGAAACTGCTTGGCTAGGGTTTCCTGGGACCAATGAGACAAATTTATATCATATATCATGTATATCTGAGGATAAAGAACATCTCTCTTCCCTACCACATTTTAGTTACCTCTGGCAACTTTTAAGAGTGGTATAATCTAGAGGAAAGAAAGTGAGAATCCTCAAGGAAGTAGAAAGAACAAAGTTAAAACAGATCTCACGTGCTTATTATTATTAACCCATCACTTTGATGTCACTTACAGAGGAAAAAGATTTCACATATCTGGAATCAGAAACTACACTAAAAGTTTTCAACTTTTTTCTCAATTAATACAGAAAATTACAATTGCAATTATATACAATCAACACCTGCTTATCTAAAGTAGTTGGGAAGTAGAATATTCTGGTTTAAAGAATTAGCACTGCTCCCGTTAAGGGATTTTAATATATTTTTTAAATCAACATACAATAAAAATAAACTTTGAAACTACATGAAACATAATTCAACCTTTCATTTTTTTTTTTT
>JAJPUD010022814.1:3808-20828 GCA_023553655.1 Myrmecobius fasciatus | reverse complement strand
ATCACAACTCCAGGAGTGGGCGTTACCATAGAAACCGGGTTCTGCTTTCTCTTCACTCTGCTACACCCCCTTTCTCAGTAGCTCTCCTTTTTGATTCCCTCATAATTTTCTCTTCCTCTTCTCTCCTTGTCTCCTCTCCTCTTCCTGCCTCTCACCCTTTCTTCCTATTTCGCCCCTTCTTCTTTTTCATCCTCTCTCCTTTTTTGCCATTATTTTGCTACTGTGACATTTTATAACTTTGGTCAAATGCCTCAATGATGAATATGGTTTTGCACGTATTTAACCCCTACCAGGTTACTTCTTGTTTAGGGGGGAGAGAGTGTGGGAGGGAGGGACAAAAATTTGAAACTTGCAAAAGTGAATGTTGAAAAGGATAACTGTATATATTTGGAAAATTAAAATATTATAATAATAAAATAAATTTGATTTTAAAAATAACCATTGAAACTTTACTCCAAATATTCAAATCACTGCTAAATTTATTTCCATATCATCTCTTCTTCATCACAAACACAGCTGACCATGGCAGTACATTTATACTTCCTTCATCTTTCTCTCTTCTTCACAGCTGCCAAATTATCTTTTTCTAGAGCATGGCCAGTCATTTTCTATCATTCTCTTTACCAAAAAGTTATATTTTCCTCCTACTACTGATGGGAAGCTATTAGGTACCTGTCATAAAAAGGTATTGGTGATCACAATTACAATGGATTATTGTACTATAAATGTGAGCTATAGCAATAACTCCATAGAAAAGAAATGGAAAAAATATCAGCAGAGAAACATGCCATAGTGGAGCTTTGAAGCTCTGGCCACTCTCACTTTCCAAAGAATCACAAAACTCCAGATGGCTTATCTCAAATGCCTGGGTATCTCTTGCCCTAGACTCGCTGTCTGCTGACCCCCGTCATGTCAGAACTGAATTATGATCTTTTCCTGAAATTATGGCTCTTCACTCACCTAGGGTCTGCCCTGCCTTGCCTTTGGTTCCCTGATAGCTGGAGCCCTATAAGTCTCAAAATAAATAGCTCAAAGCTGGATATTTTGAGACAAGAGTCCTACTAAGACGGTTGGCTTTGGCTAGTCCAAATTCTCCACTATTAATGTACTAAAAACTTAATCGCTGTCATGCTTCAGTTTCCCTGGGATTACAACAGATGATATCATTGCTTTTTACTCAGAGAACTCTAAAACATCAACTAAAAACTTAAATGAAATGCAAAAACTACAGGAAGACAGGGGGTTATGAGTAACCCAAGCAATTTATCCATATTCTGTAAATTATCAAGGATATGTATACTCACATCATTCTATTGTTGCATACTTACACAAAATGATGGATAAGTTTCATAAATTTCACAAAACAACAAATTTTGAAACTGGAACGCATCTCATCATACATTTTCTTTATTCATTCCAGCCTCATTTTCTTCATCTGTAAAATGAGCTGGAAAAGGAAACAGTAAACCACTGCAGTATCCTTGTAATAAAAGCCTCAAATGTGGTCATGAAGAGCCGGGCAAAACTAAAATGACAAAAAAGTAAAATAAGGTGGAAAGATATGTTTGGAAGAATAATCAGGATGAAGGAACAGAAAGGGATGGACCGTTAGTGTGAGAAATAAAAGGCCAGCTCGGGAAGGAAAGCAAGTATAGTTAGAATGGAAAATGTTACAGAGCATTCAAAGTCAAAATAATGGGTTTATATTTTATGCTAGAGACTAATTAGGTATAGAAATAACAGAGATAAACCAATCAATAAGTAAAATTTGTAGCAAGAAAGAGGTGGAGGATTTGAATTTGAGTAGGCAAAAGTAAATATAGATGATTGCTCAATAGTTGTAAAAAGATATGTGAAAAGTGATGACAGAAATGAGCTATCGAGGTTCTGCACAGTTAAGCTAGTTAAAAATGAAAATGAGGTGACCACAAGAAAATGGAAAGATATAAAAAAGAGGATGGATAATGTGTTAAAGACGGGGCATAATAAGACAGATGGAATGGAACAGCAGACTCCCAAGAAAGAAAACCCCATAGAAGTTATATGATTATCTTCACAGAAGTTAGAGCAAGACGTTAAAAGACCATTTTCTTTTAAAAAAAGTATTAAAGAGCATAAGAATGAATGGAGTTTACATTAAAGTGATAAGTAGTGTTTATAACTATCATCAGCAAGGATGATCTCCAGTGGAGATAAACTATGAGCTTTCTCAATGCAATTATAAGTATAATTGTAATGCAATCATCTCTTGGCCCCCTCCCTTTTCAGGTTCATGACTTCCTTCCTGTGTCCACCTCTCCCTTGAAGTCAGATTTGGGGACAAATTCACATTACTTCAAAATTGCTGTACCAAGAGGTTTGCCCAATTTTCCACTTACAGAAAGCGAGAACTGACTTTAGTTGGTAAAAACAGATGGCCTAAGTCCAAAGCAGTTGGGGAGAATTTTGATAGAAGACCAATACCTCACACCACATATCAAATTGAACTATGAGATAATACATGAATTAGCTACAATAGATAAGATAATATAGAGATAAGTGATGAAAATTATAAATAAAAGATATAAAGATGATATTTAATAATTACTTTTCCTTAGATTCACAACTCATTAATTTATTCATTCAATAACTCTAGATTAATTTCTACATAAGCAATCAACAAGCATAACTACATCATAGAGCTAGGTTCTGGAGATGCAAATGATGTAAACTGTGATCATTCGGAAGGGTGGTCCTTGAATGGAATGGTACAGGGGCTGGGCAATAATCCCAAAATTAGGTATCCAAATTCTGCAGAAACCAGCCATGTCCAAACAAGTGCATAGCTCTTTGTCTGAAGCAGGGTCTGGAAGGCATAAAATGGTCTGTTTGTTCTCCTTGGTTAGGGAGTGAGAAGTGAAGGTAAGATTGTGGCCCAGAAAATTGACTGATGGACAGGCAGTGTGGTCTCTGGGTACGGAGACCCTGCAGCCTCTTGAGGCTAGAAAATTTAGGGTTTTTATGGTTGCATTTAGGGAATCCTCTTGGGTGGGACTGCAGATCCAAATACCATCCACATATTGGATGAAACTGCTTTTAAGCAGCTTCAACTCCCTTAAATCTTTAGCGAGGGCCTGCCCGAACATGTGGGGGCTATCTGGGAAGCCCTGGGGCAAAACTATCCAAAGCAGTTGGACAAGCAGGTGAGGGGACACTTACTTCTAACAGCCGCTTAGGCATTAGCAGTACCCTCGGGATTGGGCAGTCTGGAAGGGGCACAAGAGGCATGAACACTTTCAAGGGCTCTCATCCTGGAACATCCTCACATTGAGAAAGAGACTTAAATTTAACAGGGGTGGGAGGGGCAGTCACTGTGATTTCATTGTGGGGAGGGGCTACTCTCCTTGCAGAGCAGAGTCGGAAGGGAAGAGGGAGGGGAGAGGGCTTGGTGACATCAGTTACAGAACACTGGGAGCGCCCCCCCCAATGATTTCTCTCGTCCCCCATCACTCAACCTGGCTTGGGGAGGGGGCCATAGTTCATCTCCCTCCCAGTAGTGAGCGCAGCGCTGGCCATGGTACTAGATGCCTGAGGCCTGGCTGCTTGGGTTGGAGGTGAGGGGCAGCAGCTAAAGTCACCTTGGGGTGTTTGAGGGGGCAGTCTCTTTACAGAAACTAGGAAAGGAGGACACAGAGGGGAAGGAGGATGTTGAGGTAAGGACAGATGACTCTTGAGAGTTTCAGGTAGAGCTATACCTGCGGTGGTATTTGGGCTAGTGCCCTTAGAAAACAAAAGCTGGACAGAGTATCAGACAAGGTGGACTTCTTAATCGTCAAATTCTCTAAGCATGCCCTGGAGACACCTGACACTCTTGTTTCACCCAAGAAGACTTTTTTTGAGAAAACAGAAGGGATTCTCAGCAAAATAAAAGAACTTGCTGAGAGTCTTTACGCAGGAGCTGCCTCCTGATTCTGTTGTCTCATCAGGGTTTTCCTGGGGATATCACCTCCTTCAAAAGGGGTTCAGTTGGTTTCCTCAAAAGGTATCAATAAACATTCTTCAGTAAGTGGCTAAGTACCTATGGGTATCCAAAGGCCAGAGGACACAGAGTAAACATGGGAGTATATACACAAGTATATCCATTGTTATCTGAACCCTTGTAGCAGCAGTGGGGATCCTTGCCAATGGCAGAGTTTGCCAAGATGAGGCATCGCAGTTTATCCTCTGGAGTTTATGCTTGCAAATACTTTATAGTATAGTAGAGGCTCTCAGAAACTTGCCTGGAACATGGAGACCTGAGGTGGCTTAGTACCCTCAATTAATGCAGGGAAAAGGTGGTGGAGGGTCTACAGTCAGTCCAAATACTGTCTCCCAGATCACCCTTTCTCGAAGAAGCTGGGGAAACCACTAGCTATATTCTGCTAACATGCAGCCATGTCAGAAGTTCATCAGCAGGTGAAATCAGAGGAATGGGCACCAACCAATCCCAAGGTCCGTGCTTCAGGCAAAGTGGAAATGCAGCCACTGACAAGGACAAAACTTGGAGGAAAAATGTACAAGAAAAGGGCTGGTGTCATCTTGGAAGGGTATTTGTTAAATAAGTAGGGTGTTTTGACCAAAACATTACCACTTTCAAATCAGGAAAGCCCAAAGCCCAAAGAAAAATTATCCCTTGAGTACCAAAAAAATCAGACAGTGAGGGAGACTTCAGATATATCTTTGTATAAGCAGTAGAGCTGGAACTCCAATCTGGCTCCTCCAACTCCATGTCCTACTGTTCTAGCCACTGTACCACAGCCTCCACTCTGTGCCAAACCCTTCCTTCAGATATCTTATATGTGTGCTTTATCTGCTGCTACAATTCCCTCTTCATCCAATCTTTACCTTAAACCACCAAATGGGTCCAGAGGATCATAGAATTAAATCTCCAGCTCAAAGCACCCTCAGAATCCACCTTGTCCAATTTCCTTATGCTACAGAAGAAAATGAAGCCCAGGGAGGAAAAAGGTCTTGCCTTATATCTCATTTAGGCTCAGAGATCTGGAAGCAACCATCAAAGTCAATTAGTTGAAACTTCTTTCACAGAGGAAAAAACTGAAGGCTCAAGTGGTGATGGGAAATGTGAGAGGTCAGATAGCCAGGGAGTGTCCAGAGCTAGGATGTAAACCCTGATTTTCCTGTCTCAGAATTCCATCTTGTGTCCATGAGATTGTACTCCATGTTAACCTCCTATCTCAACCTGTCGTCTCACTAGTATACCCTCATCTATAGAAGACTGGAAGGATAAGAGGTAAATTTAGTATTTTTTTTTTAATTTTAAAGGTCATTTCCCAAAAGAATCTGATTTCCTTTCATCAATATTTAACAACAGATTAATAGTCAGGAATTCTTGTCACGTCCTATTTATTCTCCCTGTATTGCGAGACGTCCTTTTCCCAGGCTTACCATTTGCTGAAATGAGTTTTCAAGGACTTACACAACACCTATGCTTAGATGAGATATTATCAGAGATAAATAAACATCACTTCAGCACCAAAGACCCTGGACAGCACCGCCAGCCCTGCTCTCTGTAAGCCACCTACTCTAGTAACACTCTCCTATGCATCAGAGGGACCTGCTTGGAGGCAAGTTAGCACAACCACAGGCCACTGGGTGGTTCAGTGGAGAGAACGCTGGACCTGGAAGGAGGAGGGCTCATCTTTCAGGAGTTCTTATCTGGCCTCAGACACTTATTAGCTATATAATCCAGGTAAAATCACTTAACCCTTTCTGTCTTAGTTCTTCATCTATAAAATAAGTTGGAGAAGAAAATGGCAAACCACTATTATATCTTTGCCAGGAAAATCCTGAATGGGATTACAAAAAGTAGGACACAACTGAACAATGACAAAACAATGGTCAGGTGCCACCAGTGCTACACTGATCATCTGTCATCCCCACAGACAACAAGATATCCTGTATCATCATCGCAGAAAAAGCACAGATCCTCTACTAAAGGGAACTAACTTCTCTGAAAACCGCCTTTTTCCTATGGCTACTGTGCTATGTTAAGAGAATAATAAAAGGCATAGCCCAAATGCTATTTCATTTTTATTTCCTAATCTGTACTTGTTTCATAATGGATTGGTAAAGCACTGGTGCCAAATTCATCCCGGTATTTTAAAATTTCAACTTCAAATCTCGTGTGACAGAACTAATGTCTACCAGTGTTTTGTTACATGGGTTTCATCCATGCCTCTTTGTTTCCTACTAAAACAGAAATAACTTTACCCAAAAGTTGACAAAGCCACACCTACATCACAAGGCAATCTTTTTATACTTTCCTAATTAACTCACTCTTACACTCACCACTATGGCTCTGCAGAAAATTCTCATCCCTCCTCTAAACTCCCATGGCTCCTTCTCACACTACCTCTCCTAATTCTCAGCTGAGAACCTTGTCACCTATTTTACTGAAATTATGAAGTCATTCCCTGAGACTTGTCTCTTATTCCCTTCACTTCTCTCCCATCAATCAGACGTTCTCTGCCACTGTTTCCTCCTCCACCCCATTTGACAGATAGAGATGAGCTTCCTTCTTATTGAGCCCACTCTGACTCTACCCTTCAAGCCCATTTCCTCCAGCAGACTGCTACTTCTTTCATCCAGTTCTCTCACTTCCATATCTCCATGTATACTGGCTGCTTCCCCCTTTTTAAACATGTTTATCTCTTCACCACCCTTAAAAACATCTCTGCCTGGATCCATTGATCCCCTCTGACCATCCTCTCATATGCTACCTCCCTTTTGGGATGAAACTCCTTGAAAAGACCATTTACAATCTTCACTTCTATTTGCTTTCTTCCCTCTTCTTAACTCTCTACTGTCTAACTTATGCCCTCATTTTCATCCTATCATTTCTTTGTACATCACCTGTTTGTATCTTGCTTCCCCTAGTATATAAGAGATCTTTAGGAAAAAGGGATTTTCTGTGGCTCTTCTTTTCCTTCCCAATTGCCTGGCACTTTGTAGGCACTTTATAAATGGTTATTGACTAAATAACTGACCCATCATACTTTTCTTCATCCTCAGTCTTTTTCTGACAACCCATCCACGCCATCCAGGACCTCATCACTTAGTACAATTCTGTGAACATACTTAAATATTCAACAAATGCTGTTTCAAAAATTCAGTCATTCATGACTGGCAGAATACATCTCTCCTGAAATTGACAGTGGATTTTGGGCTCTTACATAATCAATAGCCCCCACCAGTTTATCTCTATGAAAAATGGAAAGGCAATGTCAAAAAACATCAAGAAAATGCAAGTGGGATGAGAAATGGAATAGATGGAGTTTCTATAGCAACCCTTAACCGGACTATTTTTGCAGATAATGAATATAGTGCCTGGGAATAGTCCTGCAGGCCATGGTTTGCTTGCATTACAGTGTTAACTGTTTCAGAGCGGTGGTTATTGCCATTCAAAGGCAGTGGTGGAACAGTGAAAGGTGAGGGAGCAAAGGTGCACACAATATGTAGAACGCAAGTCAATACATCACCACCAATTTGTCCAGCATCTTGACACAGATCCAGATAGAATAAACCCCTTTCCTGAAGCCCAAGTTCTTTGCAAGATTAGGCCCCCTTAAGCCATCAGCCCTGCTTGCAGCCCAGCTGGCACAGGCATCTTGGAAGGGAGAAATCATTGGATAGACAGAGCCCACATTCCTCATCATTGTCAGCAAAAACTGTAACCAGCTGTCCCAATCACACAAAAACACACCAAAGTTCTGTAATGACAGCTATCTCCAGCCTAGCAAGCCTGCTTCCAGCTCATCTTCCACAGCCATCACTGGGGAAAGTATGTTCCTTAGAGAGGGGGCGGGCCAGCAGATCTAATAATGTGCCAACCAGGGGCTATTCACAGGACAGGCAGGAAAGGCTAGCTGAAAAAGTAAAGCAACCTGGAGAGGGACTGGAGGCAGTGCAGGCTTTATTGTACCCTGGGATATCCTTAATCAGTCAGGGTTGGGTATTTTTGCATCAAATTTTACCCTCTTTTTGCAAGAACCCCTCATTGCTCTGATTTCTGACCTCTGTCTGATCCATTTGAAAAGAGCCCTCCCTCCATATACCAGAAGGTGATTCTGGAGAAAACATCCTTCATCTCCTCCTGCCTGGACTACTCCAGCAGCTGCTGGGTGCTCTTCCTGCCACAGCACTCTGCCCACTATACTCTGTCTTCCATCCTGCTGCCAGAGTGATCTTCTTAACACCTTGTCACACCCACCAGCCCAAGATATCCTAGTATCTGCCTTTAACCTCAAGGACTATGTATAGAATCCACTGACACCCTCTTCTACTCCATCTCCCAACTCTGTCCATTTTCACATACTGCCCCATCTCTCTGTAGTTCTGTCCCTACTTATCTCTGCCTACTTCTAGGGCCCTTGTTCTCTTGTTCATTTCCAATTTATTCTGTATATGGTTTATTTGTATTCCAACTGTTTGTATATTGCCTTCCTTAATAGACTGAAAAGTTTTTGAGTAAAGGAATTGTCTTTGGCTGCTTTTTTCTTCCTAAGTTGTGGCACTTAGTGGGCCCATTATGAATATTTATTGAAAGAATGACTGAGAAACCAATTTTTCCCCCTCAGATGGCATGAATTTTAATCTCTTGCCTGTCCATCCTGTCTAGTTATTCTCCAGCCCATTAATTTCTCCTCAATAAACTGAAGACTCCTATCTTTTGCCTCATTTGGCTACTTAAGCAATAAGCATGGAACTTAGCATATAGAGGATACTTACCATTTGCTGTCTGATTGATAACATTAGGGATTTATATAGTTGTGATTTTCCCCCTCCCAGAGAATAATCTTGTAAACTACAATAAAAAATAATTAATAGGGAGGGTGCTATGGCAATTTCAGCTTCACAAATTCTTGGTCCACTTTTGTTTTTGTGACGTTTTTGAGATTTCCTTTTGATGTTTGCCAGAGAACAACTGGAGGGGAGTTATTGATGACTTAAATGCCGCAAACCTATCTTCCATTTGTGAAAATACATACGAATTGATAAAAACATAGAATAAGGAGAAAGTAGTTTGGCAGAATTTTGATAGAACCTCAACATCTCACACCAAACATCAAATTACAATACAAATGGTTACATAAAATAGATGTAAAAAGGGAATCGATAGGAAATTAGAGGAACAAGAAACAAATTATTTTCTTCTCTATATATAAGGGAACAGGTTGTGACAAAAAAGCAACAGAGAAAAATCACGTAAAATAAAATGGATTAATTCTATTTCTATAATGTTGAAGTGTTTTGGAGCACACTGATCAAATACAGTAAAAACAGAAGATGTACACTCAATTGAGGGAAATAAAAAAATAAAACATCTTTGTAGTGAAATTCTCTGAGGAATGGCACATATCCAACATCTAGAAGGAAACTGATTTCAGTTTCCAAGGTTACGAGTCATTCTCAATTATGTCAAAATATATCAACGAGAAGTTTTCAAAGAAAGAAATCCAAGCTATCAATGTGATAAATGCACTAAATCTCTCCTAAGGAGAGAAGTGCGCATTAAAAGAGTTCTTTTCTTTCAGCCGTTAAATCACAGAAATATGAAAGTTGAGGGACAATTCTATAGTTTTTTTCTGAAACAACCAGGAACAGGAGAAGAAGATGTGAGGAATGAGCTTGCCAGAAAAAGGAGAAGGTCAGAAATGGACTCTGAGCACCTGAGATAACCTAGGCTGGTGGCAGCAGTGTACCCACCTACTTGAGCCCCAAGGTTTCAAGAAGAGGTTTGCTTCTTCCCCACTTTGCCTAATTAACACCTGTCTAGCCATAGACTATAGTCATGTGCTTTTTAGTTACATAAAGAACTCTAGTACTTCCTGTCTCAAGCACAAAGAGGCCAGAGGCAATCTAGAGAGAAACCTAAATGGCAGTTCTTGTAGAGAGCCCAACCCCTGCCTAAATGCTAGGCAATGTGCTAACACAAAGTATTTCTTCTAAAATAAATTCTTCAAAGCTGCAGAAGACGGAACCGTGTATCCTGAGGCAGGGCTTTATATTATCACTTTCATAATGAGCTCATGGTTATAATGTTGAGTGAGATGGGAAACTGAGGACTTCTCACAATAATGATTGTGAGAGATTAGTGTGGTTTTTCACTGGGAATTGCTACTGCAGGAAGAGATTCATTGTGGCTTTTTAGAATATCAAAGGCAGACCAGACTGACTGGGAACCTATTTGCAAAAGGTCTGCTTGATATCTGTGTGTCTGGAGTGGGCAGGAAATGCTTTATTCTGGAGACTAGCAGGTCCTGGAAGCCGGGCCTCCCTCTTTATAAATCATGTGCTCAATTGAGAGAATTGGGCCTTCTTCTTCTCCTTGGCGAGTCTTGGAAGAGAAGGACTGTCCAGAGCATTGCGAGATTCAAATAAACTTCTTATCTTCACTGTGAGAGATCTCTGAGTAATAATTTTGAGTCGGGAGTCGCATTTTTATCCCACAAATGTGATGTTACACTCAGAGATCACAGAATGTCAGAGGTGAAAGGGACCTTTCAATTCACAATGTCACTGCACCAGGAAAACCTGTGTATAGAGAGAATGGCCACACTAGAATGGTCCCTAATATACAGAGAGACAGAGCTGGGAGGGTCCTCAGAACAATGAATATCACTGCTTGGAGGGTATTCACCTACTTGATACCAGAGATCTTCCCAGTTAAGGAACCAGAACTGACATCTTCTATTGCTATTGTTGCCACACACATTTAAGTTTTCAGACTTAACTAAAACCAAAATTTTGCCACCAACTGATCTCTGGCAGAATCTTATGTGTGTAGTGGACAAGTGTGGAGCTTTAGTAATACCTGCATTAAAAAAGCAAAAGGGAATTCTTCCCTTGCCAGGTAGCAAAAATGAACATATATAAAACTCAGGCAGAGCTTACTTCCTACCACTGCATGAGTGACTTCTGCTAGCGGCAGAAGTCTCAATCCCTGCACATTATTGTTGAGTTGAGTCATATAATGAATGTCAATGTGAAAGCATAAACAGGTTTTGAATCCCACTGTATCATAAGGCCCAAACAGTGGACTCCAAGATGCTCTTTCCTGGCTTGTTAAAGGGCAGGAGGTTCAATGGGAAACATACCTTTTCTTGTGAAAATCGAGATGAAGTCAGCCAGACCACCTGCAGAAATATAATCCTTAGGGAGCCAAATTTCAGTGTTCTGCATGGAAGCAGCAGCTGGTTCCACTCAGTGGTTTCTATGGTCACTGGTTGTTGCCTAGGATACCTGGCATCCTGAGTTGAGGGCATTTCAGGCTAACTGATTATCAGGCAGTGTCTGGTGCTAACAGGACCCTCTTCATTTTGTATATTCTCTGTTCCAGGATTACTTCTTGCTGTGAAATGCATATTCTCTCATCTCTGGGAGCTCTCAGATCTCACATTGAAGGATCTAAGGATATTGCCAGCCCTGGCATTCTGTAAAAGGTTAAGTAAGTATAATGCTACCTTACAACCATGAGCTCTATTTGAAAGTGAGACTAGAGCTAATATAAGGCTCTGCCTCAGTCTACATATTTGCCTCTTCTCCAGCATTAAGGAATTTGTTTTAGATGAAACATTTTAAGTTGGGAAAATGCCTAGCATTTAGGCAGAGGCTGGACTCTCTACATAAACTTATTTCTACCTTTGTCTGTTATCCCTGACCCCTTTGTGATTTAGGCAAAATTCAAATGAGTAGAATCCCATGTGGAACTAAAATGCAGATTATTGTAGTGTCTGTGAGTAGACAGGTATTAAGAGGGGAAGTTCAGGAAGGAGGAAACCATTTCTTGGAAACTTAGGCTTCAATTAAGTTGGTACTCTGCTGCCACCAGCCTAGATCTTATACTCTGACATGCTCATGGAGCAAGTGTCCATCTGTGATATTGTCCTTCTCTGCCAGCTCAATGCTGTAATTTCTTTTTCTTGTTCCTGCTTTATCCAGTTCTGTTGCTTCTATGGTCAGCGTACTTGAACCATGCTCCTTCCTTTCTATTTCCAAAAACTAGGAAATTCTGTCTTTTTTGGGATGCTTCCTTATTTTCCTACACAAGGAAATTCCTACAATTTCCTAAAGGCGTGACCAAATCCATCAAGGCAGTGTGATTCACTGATTTCAGGAGATATGCAGACCTGCTACACTTTTTGTTCTGACTAATTGAAATAATAATTATACTTGCCTAAGAAATATATTTACTAACTTTATATAAGGTGGGATAATCAATGAAGCTCCACAGTTTTACATAAGGATCCTTCCAGTTTGAACAGTCGCTGATTTAAAGACGCCTTCCCCAACTTAAGCCTACTTAGTCTAGCTCTAGAGCAGACAGGAATAAATGTGGCTTTTCTTAAAATATTTATAACTATCTTTATGCAATATTTTAATGGGGATAAGATCAGAAATGAAGCAAGGATGTCCATTATCACCTCCATTATTCAATAATGTATTAGAAATATTAGCTTTAACAATAAGAAAAGAAAAAAATGGAAAGAATTAGAATAGGCAATGAGGAAACAATTTTTATTCTTTTAGAATAGTAGTTGAAATATTTAACAACATTACCACAATTACAGGATATAAAATAAAGCCATATAAATCATTAATACCAACAAACCCAGAAGCAATATATAGGGGAAAATCTCACTTAAAATAACTGTAAATATTTTAAAATACTTGGGAATATACCTGCCAAGACATACTCCAGACGTTTATGAAAACAGAATATTTTTCGCATACAAGAAATCAGATCTAAGCAAGTGGAGCAATATCAGTTGTTCGTGGATAGGATGAGCCAATACAATGAAGATGAAAATTCTCCCTAAAATTATTGAATAATTTTGTGCCATAGATAGATCATGTTCAAAAAAAGATAGCTAAAGAACATCCAGAAAGGTGAATTATGAAAAGAAAAAAATCATCATGATTTCATGAAATATAGGCCAAGCCAGACTAACTTCATTTCTGTTTTCAACAGAGTTGCTAAAGTGGTCACCCAAAACACAGTAGACACAAGTTCACATAAATTTGTGCAAAATGTTTGATAAATTATTCAGTGCTCTTTTGTACTGATGGTACAGAGATGTTTTCCAGGTGATAGTGAAATTAAACCTGGAATTGACTGACTGACTGGGATATAACGGAATGGGGTCTCTAGTGGAGTACTCCAAAGAATTGCCTAACGTTTTTATGAATTGCTTGGAAAAAGGGCATAGAAGGCATTCTTATTAGATTTGGACATAGCCCCCAACTGCATTACAGAGTCAAGATCCAGAAAGATGTAGATAGGCTAAAGACTTGTGTGTAAAATATAACAACATAAAATTTAAATACGATAGATAGACAGCCTGGAAGTTAGTATTGTTGAGTCCAGGACACCTCTCTTTGGACCTAACTCTCCCTCTCTTTCTTCTACCCTCAAAGTTTCCATAAAGTGGCCACCCCTTGACTAGCCCAAGTCAAGCTCAGCTGCTGCCCCCAAGTCTTAACACACACGCCAGTTTACAGAGCCCAGCCTCAGAAACCTGAGACTCTGCTCAGTCACAGGCACAACTCCAGGGGCATGATGGAGTGTGGCCCCTTCCCTACCTAGGCTGGATGATGGAAATGACTGGGGGATGGTCCCCACTACTCTGGATCTGATGTCACAGAGTCTCCTCCCCACCCTTTAGGAAACTAGCCCTGGTTTGTGGTGATATCATAGGGACCAACCCCTCCCACTTTCAGTTACCTGTAAGTCATTGTCTGAAGGTGAGGATGTGTGGGGACCAGAGCATCTGGGGGTCACCCAGTTCCCTCTCCTTCCCACTTTAAACCCCCCCCTCCATGAGGTCCATCTTGCCCCATCTAACAGACTGACAGATCCTAAGGGTCCCACTAGTGCCTCAGTCTCTGTGACTTAAGTAAGTGCCCCCTCCCCTGCTTCTGTCTCAGCCCCTCCATTTCTTCTGTTTTTCTTTTCTTCCCTCCCCCCACCAAACTTTTAACAATGCTCCTCCCTCCTCAGTTGGCTTCTCTTAGTGCTGAGGAGCAAGTGTATTCCAGTAGATAAAAGTGCTAGGAATATTAACAACTTGTGTTTGTGTTTGTGTCTGTGTGTTTGAGTTCAAAAACTGTCCCCCAAGTCACCTCGACTTCAAGAAGCTGGGAAGATCAATGGCTATGTTCTGCTCATTGCTTGGCAGAGAGGAAACCATGTCAGAGGTTCCCCAGCAGGTGAATACAAGGAAAGGGGCAAGCAACCAAGCCCAGGGGCCGTGCTCCAGGCAAAGTGGAAATGCAGCCACTGACAATGACAAAACTTGGAGCAAAATGTACAAAAGAAGGGCTGGTTTCCCCTAGGAGGGATATTTGCTAAATAACGACTCAATTTACCAGTGTCAAAACAGGAAAACGCCAAGTCCAAAGTAAAATTAACTCTAAAGTGTATAAAAATCATACACTGAAGGAGACTCTACATGTGTCTTTATATGAGCACCAGAGTTGGGACTCTAATCTGGCTCCTCCAACTCCCTGTCCCTCTGTTCTAGCCAGTAGACCATGGGCTCCACCCCAAGTCAAGTCTCTCCCTCAAATCTCTTATGTGTGTGTGCTCTGTCTACTTCCCCAATTCCTTCTTCCTTCAGTCCTTACCTTAAATCACAAAATAGGTCCAGAGGATCATAGACTTAAATCACCAGGTCAAAGCATGGTTAGTGTATATTTTCAATCCCTTTATGCTACAGAGGAAAATGAAGCCCAGGGAGGTAAAGCAGCTTACCTTACATCTCACTTACTCTCAGAGATCAGGAAGCAACCTCTAAGGAGAATTAGTCAAAATTTTGCCTTTTCCACAGGAAACACATGGAGGCCAGAGTGGTGAGGGGAGGTGTCTGAGGTTTTCCTGTCTCTGAATTCAGCCTTGTGCTCTGTAGATTGTGCTGCCTCTTACCCTCCTATCTCACAGTAGAAGACTGGAAGGAGAAGAGGCAAGTTTCTCTGTGAAATGTTAAAAGCCTTTTCGGAAAAAGATTCAGTTTCATAAACATTCAGCAGCCGCTTATTGCCCTGAATTGAATTCTTTAATGTCATTCTTGTGCACATCCTCCTCTCCCTCTAATGTGAGAAGTCCTTTTCCCAATCTGATCTTTTGCTGAAATAAGTTTTCAAGGATCTACCAACAGCTAAGGTTAGGTGAGATATCATCAGAGATAAATAACATCACTTCAGCACCAAAGACCCTGGACAGCTCTGCCAGGCAAGCTCTCATTAAGCCACCTCCTCTAGTAACACTCACCTATGTATCAGAGAAACCCCTGAGGACATGGCGGCACAACTACGGGCAAATAGGTTTTTCAGAGGATAGAAGGCTAGATCCGGAGTCAGGAGGGCTCATCTTCAGCAATTCAAATCTGGCCTCAGACACTTATTACCCTTTCAATCCTGGGAAAACCATTTAACAATCTTTGCCTCAGTTTTTCATGTATTAAATGAGGTGGAGAAGGAAATGGCAACCCACTCTTAATATCTTTGCCGGGAAAACCCCAATTGGGATAGCAAACCATCACACACAACAGAAAAATGACCCAACCATGGTCAGATGTGCCCTGATTCTCACCAGTCATCTGCCATCACCGCAGACAGCAATATATCTTGTATCACTATCACAGAAAAAAAATCCTCTACTTCAGGGAGCTCACCTCCCTGAAAACCACATTATTTCTACAGCTATATAAATAAAATAATGACGAGCACCTACCTGGAGCAGTGAATAGAGTACTAGCCCTGAACTCAGGAAGGCCTGAGTTGAAACCTGGATTCAGACACTTAACTCGTCCTAGCTGTGTGACCTTGGGCAAGTCACTTACTTCAAATTGCCTCAGTAAAAAAAAAAAATAATTTTTTTAAATAAAAAAAACCTGAATAATGAAAGGAAAGGTCCTAAATGCCATTTCATTTCCATTTCCTAATGTGAAATTATTTGACATCAAATTAGTAAAAGGCTGGTGCCGAATTCATCACGATATTTTTTAAATTTCAACTGGAAACCATGTGTGAAAGTGTTTCTTCATGTGCATTTGATCCATGCCTCTTTCTGCCACACTAAAACAACAATTACATTAACTAAAAGTTGACAAATCTAGTCAGACAGCCCCAACAAAATCTACTTAAAACCTTCAACAAGCATCATATGTAATGGAGTCAAACTAGAACCATTCCAAATAAGATCAGGAGTGAAACAAGGCTGCCCACTGTCACCATTATTATTTAATATTGTATCAGAAATGTTAGCTTTGGGAATATGAGAAAAAAAGCGATTAAAGGAATTAGAGTAGGTAATGAGGAAACCAAATTATCATTCTTTGCAGATGACATGATGATATACTTAGAGAACCCTAAAAACGCAACTAAAAAACTACTAGAAAAAATTCACAACTTTAGCAAAGTTGCAGGATACACAATAAATCCACATAAATCATCAGCATTTTTATATATTACCAATAAAGTTCAGCAGCAAGAGATACAAAAAGAAATTCTATTCAAAATAACTGTTGATAGTATAAAATATTTGGGAATTTATCTACCAAGGGAAAGTCAGGAACTATATGAACTAAACTACAAAACACTTTTCACACAAATAAAATCAGACCTAGTCAATTGGAAAAACTTAAAATGCTCATGGGTAGGCCAAGCAAATATAATAAAAATGACAATACTACCCAAACGAATCTACTTATTTAGTGCCATACCAATCAAGCTCCCAAGAAATTATCTTAAAGATCTAGAAAAAATAGTAGCAAAATTCATGTGGAAAAACAAAAGGTCAAGAGTTTCAAGAGAATTAATGAAAAAAAGGCTGATGATGGTGGACTTGCTGCACCCGATGTAAAACTATATTACAAAGCAGCGGTCATCAAAACCATTTGGTACTGGCTAAGAAATAGAGTTGTCGATCAGTGGAATAGGATAGAATCACAAGACAAACTAGGCAATAACTATAGCAATTTAG
>JAJPUD010022813.1:1297-20828 GCA_023553655.1 Myrmecobius fasciatus | reverse complement strand
TTTTTTTTTCTTGTAGATAGGATTTTTCTTGCATAACTTCTCAAGCATTTCAACATTATTAACATGTAGTGGACTTCCTGCCATCTAGGGGAGGGGAGGGGACTGGGGGTAAAATTTGTATTGGAAAGCTTTGTAAAGATCATGGTTGGGGACCTACCCATACATATGTTCTACAAATAAAAAGCTTAAAAAAAAAAAAAAAAGAAAAGTGATGGACTTAAAATGCAAAATAGGACATATGTTTCATGGCTTTAAAGATAATTGATGAATTTGTTTCTTTTGACTATGTATCTTTGATATGAATGTTTTATTGTTATCATTGTTAATTGCTAATTTGGGGAAGAAGAAGTAGGAAATGAAAACAAGTGCCTAGTAAGAAGAAAAGCAATATTTCAAAAGAAAAATGACATTTTATATTTAAATATTTTGGCTTAAAATATCTCCATATGAAATAACTGTCATAAAATTAATTACTTTTCTCCCATATGCTAAGAGGTCTCTACCATTAGAATGAGAGAACAGAAGTCACAAATAGTTGCTGAGCAAAGAGATATTCATCCATATGCATTCATATTCAAACTCTCTAAGGTCATCTTTGAGGAATTTTTTTTAAACTTTTGAACTCATATTCAACAGGTTTTCTTAATTCCTATAATTCTAGAATGCTATCAAGCTTGTTTTAAAGTATGGCAAAAAAATGTTTACAAAGTACTATAAAGTAAAAAGCTTATAGGATAAGACCAGCAATTAAGTACTTTGCCTCTTTTATCTTGATTTTTTTTTGTTCATTTGCTTTACAAATAGGAAATAAGAATGTATAATTAACAAAAGCTTTTTTGCTGTAGTTTTAGTTTAACATAAATATCTTTATTGAAAGAAGACATTTTCAAAAATTAACCTATCAAAAAAAGTTTTCCATTCATTCAATTTTCCCTACTATCTCAATAATTCAAATTTCCCTACTATCTCAAAAGGTTTTTATTTCTTCAAATAAAATCTTGGTTCCAGACTCAGAAATTCATTTTATAAATAGTTAACAATTATTTAATGAACATGATAATAATTAAGTAATAAATTTAGCGATTTCAATAAAATTGTATTAGGACCAAAATACCTAAACCTATATCAGTTTATTGTCTGCCAATGTGTATAGGGGTTATATGAGGAGAATGTTGAAGTATCAAAGCAATTGATATAATAAAAAATTATTACTGTCTGTAAGATCAAATATGTAACTGTCTTAAATATACTGAGATTTAATGAACAATTCAGAATTATGATATTTACTCAATAATAGGAGAAATGACAAACTCAATAATAAGAAGAAACTCAAATGTAAATTGATATTGCATCTTTCATTATCTGAAAAAGATTGAATTATATTTTAGCTCTGCTATTGGGACTGACTTAGTTGATAAAAAGTTATTTTTCCCCATAAAACATCAGGTTAAGATTTGTGAAATGAAAAAAAAAGTGTTCTTTATTATTCAATATAAAGAACCACTAAAATCCTATTTCCAACAACTCATTGAGGGATAAAGATGAAACTGAGTTATCAAAGCTTAGACACAAACTAATGGAAGTTGTATCATATGGAAAATACTTCAAGGATTGTTCCATATATGAACTGAATGTCTGTCATACAGGGACCAAACTAAGTTTAGGGAATCTTGCTACCAAGAAATGGATAATTATATCTCTTACCATCTTGAATACTGAATTTTAGATGGAATCTTTTATACTGGAGAGAGGACTCACACTGTCAAAATTATAAATGCTCAAAACATTTACATTTTTGACAGTTTGACATTTACATTTTGACAGTTTTCATTAAAAACATTATCAAGCTTTCCCTCTTTCATTTGCAAAGATCAACAATGCAAATATGTGTATATATGCATATATATTCACTGTTTAGCCATGGAATAAA
The DNA here is from genome assembly GCA_023553655.1 of Myrmecobius fasciatus. Taxonomy (NCBI): domain Eukaryota; kingdom Metazoa; phylum Chordata; class Mammalia; order Dasyuromorphia; family Myrmecobiidae; genus Myrmecobius; species Myrmecobius fasciatus. The sequence continues at coordinate 18,898 of JAJPUD010022813.1, read as the reverse complement.
AATGATATAGTCCCACAGTCATGACATTTACAAGATAGTAAGGAAATTTAAAACATTCACACATGCAAAAAGAGATAAACTAAAAATAATATATAGGATACAGGTAAATACAGAAAATAAATATGTATGAAAAAGAAACATTACTGACTAGTGGAAGAGATGCTGAAAAAGTTTCAGGAAAAAATGGTATCTGTGGTGGGCTTTAAAGTATGGGTATGAATTCTATGGTCATATGGGGCAAATAATAGTTCGCTCTTATGGGATAGAATGACCAAAGATAAATATATATATATATATATATATATATATATATATATATATACACACACACATATATATATATGTAACACATAGATCACATAAGAGGATTAGCTTCCTTTGGTTGAGGATTAATATTATGGGCAAAGAAATCTTATTAGATAAGGTTGGAAGGTTTAATTGTAGGCCAGCTGAATAAGATCTTTAAGACAAATTATAAAGTTTGAATTCAAAAGCAAGAAGATATTGTTAAAGAATTCTGAGTGACAAAGTGTCAATGCCATATAGAAAAAAGGAATGTTGGGGCAGCTAGGTGGCGCAGTGGATAGAGCACCAGCCCTGAAGTCAGGAGGACCTGAGTTCAAACCTGGTCTCAGACACTTAACATTCCCTAGCTGTGTGACCCTGGGCAAGTCACTTAACCCCAATTGCCTTAAAAAAAAGCAAAAAAAAAAAAAAAAAAAGGAATGTTAATAGATCACATTCATACTATGTTTTACAATATTCAGAAATATCCTTAACCAGAAAATAATTACTTTTTGACCTTATTGGGTATTTGTAGAACAAAGTACCATTTGAAATGTAATTAGTGCTAATATGAATTCCCAAATGGTCCACTTATGAGCTTAATAATAAAGCATAAACAGGCATGCTACTTTTGCACACATATCCCATAATAATTTTATAAATTGTTATATTGCATTGCTTCCCAAGGTCTATTTCCATTCTCCCTATTGTTTTAATGACCGTATTTTACAGATTATTTTAGTATTATTTCTTGCTTCAATGTTGCATAATAATAAAAAAATTAATTTCTTGTACATTACTATTAAGATAGATTACATTTTATGAAAATTTTGGGGAAAAAACTAACATAAAAAAAGAAAATAAATTCCATGTCTGTGTCTCAATCATAACATCTGTATCTAACAATATTCATTAGAGCAAAATTATTGGATAATAATTTGATGGAAACCTTATAGTGCATTGCAACATATTTGTCCTGTGAGAATTTTACTCTTTAAGAAGCTATCAACATTTTGTTGACTTATGAAAACAAAATGAGACTCTATTTGCCTCTAATTTTAGGTGCTATTAAAATTCTTCTGTCAATGATGTATTCTCTATGATTGATCAAACTTGGCAGCAAAGTATTTGTTTTTCCCCCATTCAATTTTGATGGCTTAAAACTATATTTAGAAATTCTAAAAGGCATTAAATTAAGCTACATAAGGTCTAAAGTTGAATTATTAGTACCTTTTTTGTTACCATTGTCTTCTATACACTACATCCCTAGTATTGTACTGCTTTGGCTTAGGTTATTAAATTATTCTTTACTATCATTTTTTAGAGTATTAAATATCTAGATTGAAAGGGTCCTTAAAGGTCATCTAGCTCTATACCTTATTTATATTTTAGTTTAATTTTAATTTACAAAAATTGAAGGGCTTAAGTGACTTGCCCAGTCTTACAGTTCTATGAATTGGTATGTCCAGTAACTGATTCTACACACTGTATTCCTTATATGTTCCAATATAATAAAAAATTAATATATGTCATAGTTCAATATTTATATATCTATGCACTGGTGTGCATATATAAAATATATATCATGGGTATATAAAATATGTATATAAGAGAAAAAGACACAGAGACAGATTGACATAGAGACAGAGTCGAACACAGAGACAAATATATATAAAACAAATTACATGGTCCTTAAAATTAAATAGAGACAACTAGCATTAAAATTAAGGCAAAAACAAAACAAAACAAAACAAAAACCTTCTAAGTTCTCTTCTTTCTTTGTCTCCCAATGTGCTTATAACAAAACTTATAAAATATGTCTGTTGTGATTATTTTAAGGGCAATAAAGATAAGTCATACTGGTTAATGATTTAGAATAAAATCCTGTTGTATACTAGCACAAAGCAAGGCTAGTAGACACCATATTTAGTTTTCAAATTATATTTGCTTTTATAACTCTAAAATGATTGCTCACTGGGCAATCAAAAGCCAGAGTTGCCAGTATAATACAAATTGACATATTTTGCTCTATTGCTTAATTTTGCTGCTGCCATTTTTAACCTTCACTAACTTTGCAATTTTCTCATTGCTCAGAAGTTCCCAATACTTGAAAAAAGTAATATGTGAAAGAATTTTAAATGTGCCCTACTTTACCTAGTATTTCAGCAATGCTTTCCCCCTTCTTTTAAATGAATGTTTTGAACTGACTACTTAGGGTTTTGTTTGAGATACATAAAAGAATCCAGCAATTTGTAGTCCACTTAATTAATGTTTCAGTCTTTTAATGGATTTGTCCCTGATAAGCATATAGATGTGCTTAGTTAATATCACTTTCACATTGTTTGTGTTACATTTGCACCTTCAAAGTGGTAATCATGAATTCACTTCTGAAATTCCTTAGTGCTTGAGGTAAATAGATAAAAGGTATTACAAAGTACAAGCTGTTATTTTGATCTCATCTCTGGTTATTTGTTTATAATTTATTTCTTGGAAATAATGTACTGAAAAGAGGCTCCTGGATAGAGAAAAATTATGTTGACCTTGAATGAAAGTTTGCTAGTGTAGGGATTGTGTGTGTGTGTGTGTGTGTGTGTTTAGATTAAAAGACATGCAAAACTAAATATAAATTCAGGAAAGGAATGGATCTTGATTTCAAGAAAAAAAGAGTTGTTTTAATAATAAAGTGAAACTTCAAAAGTTAATGAAGAGAATTTTAAAATAATGTAATGATTTTCTTTATACATGTTCTCTTAAGTTTAAAAAAAAAAAAGATTTGGCTCCTGGTGAACAGAACAAAAGTCTTAGAGAAGAAAATTTGGCTAGAGGTATAGCAAAAATCAAAACAAAAATCTCTTAATAATTAAAGTTCTCCTAAAATGGAAAGAGTCCCAAACAGAGTGAATTTTTCGTTCCTAGGGGTATCAGAAAAGAGTTTGGAATGACTATTTACTGTGAATCTTGTACAAGGAATTCATCTCCAAGTAAGCACAAAACGGAACATTAGCCATCTCTTCAAACTTTTCACTTTTATTTCTTTCTCCCCCTCTTGTATTGCCATTAAAACTTTTTTGAGTTTATAGGTAATAATTGTCTTAATCTTTCTCAAACTAGGTTGAAATATCTTAAATGTACAGATGAAAACTGAATATTGATTGATCTAACATTTGGATATGTAACCTGCCTAAAAAGTAACAAAAACAATAAAATCCATGATGGTGATGATGATGCTAATGACATAAAAATAATATGAAATTTTGAGATTTGTAAAGTGCCTTACCTATCTTATCTTATTTGAAACATAATACACCAGTGAAGTAGACACAATTATTATTCTTATTTTTCAGAAAGGGAAATTGAGTTTGAAATGATAACTTGATTTCCAAGGCTCATAAATCTAGCAAATAAGCCAGGAGCATTATTCAATTTCATACCTTCTCTAAGTCAATTCTAGCACCTCAAATGAAAATAAATATCTTGATATTTAAAAACATCTTGAGATATGCAAGTATTAAGATTCCTTATTGTGTTTTTCCATGTATATGTTTTGCATTGGAAAAGAACAGATTTTATTTCTTTTTTTTTTCTTTCTTTCTGGAACTAATTGTTCCTTATAGCATAATCTCAATCTTTCCCATTGCCTTTAATGAATTTATCTTTTATCTTGTCCTGAACAACTTTGCAGAAGACTCCAAATATAATTATGAAGTAAAAATAGATACAAGTTAATGTTAGAGAAAGATTAATAATCAAGGTAGGTTAATCTTTACATAAGGAAGGATATTAAGTAAAAGTTAATAATAGTAATAATAATGACAATAATAACAATAATAGTAAAAAACAATAAAGTTTTAATGAGTAAGAGAGAATTATGAAGAGATGGTAATATAATTTAAATAGTCTTTATCATTACTGAATTAACAATCTTATTGAATTAAACAAATGAACTTATTGCTCAATTGTAGATAAAAAATGTGATCAGGGAATAATTAGAAAAGACAAATAAGAAGATAAAGGTGAAAGAGGGAAGATGAGAGGAGAAAGAGTAAAACACAGGAGGATACTACTACATTTCTGATTTCATTTTTAAATAAAGATTTTATCTAATGAGAAAATTTTGGACAGAAAATAGTCAACCAACTCTATAAAAGACAACAATTGAAGAAACAGAAATTCATGTTTAAAGGAATCAAACTGCTTTTAATGGGTTTTCTATACATTCTCGGAATGAGAAAGGTCATGTGATAGAGTAGATAGAGACCAGAACTGGAGGCAAGAATACCTGGTTGAAGTCTGTTAGCTCTTTGACCAACAGCAAGACTGCTGATCTTTCTGTACTACAGAGAATTCCTTAATATTATGTTACAGAGCAGTCAGTGATCTGTTAGATAAACTTTTGTTTTTCTCCTCATACTTTGATGTCCTTTTTATTTGTAAAATCATGTTTTGCACTTTCAAAAATAAGAAAGAATTGTTACAAAATGAAATATCCTTTTCATATATAATTAATAATAATGATAATAATTTAAAACCATTCCATTATATATATTCACATATATATGCCAAATGATTTTAAATAGAAATGGCAATTCTTCTGGATTTCTAAACATTTCTTCCCCAGTGTATAGAAAAAGCAACAGCAAAGAAAAATAAATAACATGCCAAATTATTGAATCTTTTAAAAATTTCTGCCAGTACTCATTTTCCAGGATAGTACTAAGCCATTTGCTTGACATACCTGAAAAGTATTTCCCTTTGCAGCTAAAAAAAAAAAAACCCATACATTTCAATTTCATGAACATAATGTCCATTTTAGAATTTTTTGTTTTCTGTAGCAAGAATCCTGGGAATCATTATTGTATGTTATCCATATCAAATATTAATAATAACTTCTAGCACATGATTAAAGATCTAAAGTGATCCCAAAACAATTTAAAAATACTATCCAAAAATAAATCAGTGTTGACCCCACAAAATAAGTAATGACACGTCAACTATTCTCTCTGTCTCTGTCTCTGCCTCTGTTTCTGTTTCTGTCTCTCTCTGTCTCCCTGGCTCTGTCTATCTGTCTGTCTGTCTCTCTCTCTTTTCCTATCTCTTTTCTCTTCCTCTTTCTCTCTTTCCCTCTCTCCTCATTTCTCTCTTTTGTTATGTAGATGGGCATGCCTCTCTGTTTTCTCATTTATCTTTCTTTTTCTATGATTAATATGTGATAATGAGAAAAATGTATTCTAACCCATAATACATTTTAGTCCATATAGTTTCTTTATATATTTATTATATAATATATATTGCAGAAACACAAAGCATAAACTGAGTAACAGAGCAATATTTCATTTTGGACATATGTTTCAATACACTATCTGATGATTCATACAATGAAGATACCAGTACCAATGAATTTCCATGTTGGTAATAGTAAAGAGCTGTAAATCCAATTGGATACTTAGTAGAGTTGACTAATATTGGCTCCTCTCTTTTGTATTTCTTCTATGAAACTGCATCCCTTACATAAGTAGATAGATAAATAGATAAATGAATAGATAGATAGTAGAGACATATAGATATATCCACTCAATTATGTATATATGTATGCATATGTATTCAAGTCATTCAGCTTAATGCATATGTATGTGGATATAATACATATAAGTATCTATGTGTACTTTGTAGATATGTGTACATATTGGTATATTTGTATCTAAATGTATTGTGTACATATATGTATGTGTATGTATAAATGAATGCATATATTTGGTTAAGTGGCAAAAGCTGAGTGGAAATAAATATAAGGGAGAGGTAATAATACTGAGTATATATATATATATATAGAGAGAGAGAGAGAGAGTATATTTAGTATAATAACAGCATAAAAGAGATCACCTGGGAAAGAAAGGTAGTAGTGTTTAGCTATCTGAAGCTCAGTGATATGAAATAGGCAACAGTCTTATTTTTAGTGGCTTCCTAAGACCTCACTAGGACACATATGCATAAAATACAAGAAGGCAATTTAAAGTATAAGAATGAAAAGGAAAATTTAAATCCAGAATTATAAAATCTCTAAGATGAACAGGATTTATGGAAGCCATTGTTTTCAACCTGTATCTGAATCACTATAATTTACTGATTTTTCAAGTTTCACTTCTTCATCTTTACATCCACCTAGCCTGTATAATTCAGTTTTATGATGTGTTGTGTTTTGTTCCTTCAGGGGATCTCTTAAAGTTGAACTATATAATTTTCAACTAGATTTTTAACACATTGCAAGAGGGGATCAAAAATCTATAGTTCTTTTAAACCCTGGAATCCATAACAAAATAGTCTTTTCTGATTATGTTATGGGTTTGGTAAATGAGTGTTTATGAGGCTGATAATATTTGCTGCTCTTAGAAGACAGTCTAATGAAGTTAGTAACTGACTTAACTTGGTTTAAATTCAGAACATTCAAAATTCAGAAAGTCTTGGGATAAAATCAGAAAATTTAGGAAATTACCCAATTTTGAGAAATAGCTCATTGTTGACAATACTAAGTACTATAGAGAGGGCAGTATAAATACAAAGCAAAATCATTGTAAACTGGACTTGTTAATGAAGAAATCACAGGTGGCTTTTGAGTTAGTGATGTCTAATATTAGATTGCTGGGGAAGGGAGTTTTGTCATAGCCAAAACAAAAGATCCAATATGGTTATTCAGACATATCTGAATAAATTTCATTATAAAGATGAGATGAAAAACAAAAGTTTCAACTGCAATTTTGACACTTTATTATTTTTGTATCTTTTAAAGTCCAGTCAAATTTTGGAGCTAACTTTCACCAAAAGATTGTCCCAAAAAGCTGATAATGATTCCACCCTGCCCCCTTCTAGGAGCTTATGCAGATGAGGATTCATACCATTTGTCAGTAAAAATTATACCAACAATGATACAATTAATTAGTTTAATACTGAAGAAGCAAATAAGACAAATCTGTATAAATATTAGTGGTGAAGAAGGAATCTATGAATAATTTTATTCAGCCAAGTACATTTTGTTCTTAATCCAGTTAAGAAGTTAACAATATTCAGGTGCCAACTTTTTTTTTCTAATTCTTTCTGATCATTTTTATTTGGTTCTGGGTATTTGCAATTTCTCTTTAATTGTCACTAAGCTGCCCAAACCTCTTTTGCAAAGTGACACTGAGCTTGAGAGATTAATTAATTTAAGAAGATTTAGAGCAAGGCAATATGAAAACAGAGTGAGAACTCAGAATCCTTGATTCTGGATTTGCTTCACTAGGCTCACCAGCTTCTCAGGCAGACAGTTCATTTATCTAACTTTAGAAAAAAAATTATTTTGTCTGCTAAATTTTCCTAAGTGCCATTTACTTCCTCAATAAAACTAAAACACAAGAAAACAAGATCAAAACAATAACTAACATAAAAAAGTAATCATATACTTTCATTGTAATCCCACCTATCTTCCTATCTTTATTAATGGATATTTTATAGATTGTATAGAAGTTGGGCTCATTTGATCACAGGGATTAGAGGTATAAGAGACTTTAGTAATCATTGATTCCTAAATTGTCATTTTTGTGATTAGACAAAGATGGCTCAGAAAAGGTAGATGATTTTTCATATTCAGAAAAGTAGGTAAAATAAAGGAGATATATGGAATTTTCTTATTTAAGAATTAAAGACTGCTAGACTTCTGGGGCTGGAGCCAAGAGGGCAGAGAGCAGAGATGACTCTCTGTAAGTCCCTCTAACCTTCTCTGGAACCAATAGCAGATTAAGCCTCTAAAATGGTTTTGAAGTCAAAGAATACACAATTATCTGGAGTACAACACATTTCCAGAAGAAGGTACCTTGGAAGAACTTTAGAACAGGTCTGTTTCAAATGGGCAGGGGGACAGTTTGCCAAGTCCAGACAGCATCAAAGGCAGCCCAGAGCCAGCACATTGTGTGGAATCTTCTATGAGTCTCTTAGGCCACTGTCCTACTTGCATGCAGGTAGTTTGGCAGATTTGACTTTTGTAAAAGGCAAAAAAAAAAAAAAAAAAAAACCTCTCACCAGAGAGAGAGACCAGACCTTAATTCCTGAGATTCCTAAAGGCAAAGGAACTCCAGAAGAAGCTGCAAAAAGAGACATGAGCTGGTCTCCATTTCACAAGGCTTTCTTTAAAGATTGCACAAAACATCTTAAAAGAGAGTTAGAAGAAAAATGAGGAAATGAAATGAGATTATTGCAAGAAGAAATGGAAAAAAATGAAAAAGAATACAAGGAAGAAAAAAAAATAAATGGTCAGTTTCAAAAAGAACTTAAAAGGTAAATAAAGAAAATAATACACTAAGAATTGGAATTGAAAAAAGGAAGTAATGACTCAATAAGGCTTCAAGAATCAGTCAAACAAAAAAAATGAAAAGAAAAATATGAAATATCTCCTAGGAAAAACAACTGACCTGGAAAATAGATCTAGAAGAGATAATGTAAGGATTATTGGGCTTCCTGAGTCATGATAAAAAAAGAATCTAGACATCATCTTACAGGAAATCATAAAAGAAAACTTCCCTGATGTTTTAGAATCAGAACGTAAAATAGCCAATCAAAAAAAAATCCACCTATCACTTCCTGAAAGAGACCCCAAAATTAAATCCCCAGGGAATATTGGGGCTAAATTTCAGAACCATCATACCAAAGAAAAGATATTGCAAGCAGCCAGAAAGAAATAATTTAAATACTGAGGAGAAACAGTTAGGATTACCCAAGACCTAGTAGCTTCCACTTTAAAGGATCAAAGAGCCTGGAATTTAATATTCTGAAAAGCAAAGGAACTGGTTTTACAGCCAAGAATAAGCTATCCAGCTAAAATGAGCATTATCTTTTAGGTAAGAAGATGGACATTCAATGATTATAGGTGAGTTTCACCTATTTCTAATGAAAAGACCAGACTTGAACAAAATATTTGATCTCCAAACAAAGGACTCAGAGAAGCATAAAAAGGTAAAAAAAGGAAAGAACTCTTGAGAACTATACTTCTCTTATGTGTAAACTTAGATAATGCAAGTATAATTTGATTTTATTATGATAATATGAAAAAGAAACTAGAGGTGGAAAGGGAATCATACTGGAAGAAGATGGAAAAGGAGGTAAAATAAGGGAAATTACATCTCAAGAAGAAGCAAAGAAAACCTATAATAATTGAGAGAAAGAAGGGAGGGGGTGAGCATTGTGTGAATCTTACTCTCATCAGATTTGGATCTAAGAGGGGATACCAGACATATTTGGTATTACATTTAATGCAGTGACTTCTGAGAAGTGTGCTTTTGGGCCAGTCTCTTCACTTGTCTCATTCAATAGTAGATTTTATTAATCTGCTAAAAGATGAACAAATAGCATAATTTATTCAGTGAGTTATAATTCTGATTTTCTTAGGCAACTATAAAACATAAACCATAAGCATATAAAGTGTCCTCACTGTAGTATCTGTGAATGTTTCATCATGATTCTCAGTATCTTCCACCTTGTTATATGGCTCATCATAATCAATGTTCCTGTTCTCTTTATTTGAAATGAGATTCAATCACATTTTATGAAATAAAAATATTTATCTTTATCTTTTCTGTATCTTTATCTTATATTACTGAATTGGAAGTAGAATTCTGATATTTGAAAGTTTTCCTCATAGTTTTCTTATAAAAAAATAAAATATCAGCAGGTATGAGACTCCCAAGAAAGTCTACTATCTCTTTTTCTCTAAAATGTTTAATATATGTGTTTGAAAAAAAAAAGCACAATCATATACAAGCACACACACACATACACACAAAATTACAAATCTGCTTTCCTTGAGTGGAAGGTTTGGGAATATAAGTTTGACTTATCTGGTGAATTTAGAAGTATATAAATAATTATTGCAGTCTGTTGATTTTGGTTTTTGTTTGTTTTGGGTTTTGTTTCTAAAATTCTCAGGGTTGGAGAACACTTTTTGAATATATCTTATGTTCCCATGTTTAATTTCCTTTATGTTTGGCTAGCTGCAATAAATTAATGCTCTTGTTTTTTTCACTGTTTTATTTTTTACTGTTTTATATGTCTGAATTTCCAATTAAATATCTTAATGTGTTTAGGAATTATATTTAATCAATACTGATTGATATCTTGAGAACGTTATTTTCTCTCTCTATGTTACATAACTATATCAATTAGAGTCAATACAGAATTATGAATACATGAAATCTCCATATTTCATATCAGCTATGTAATGGAAGAAGAAAGGTGTACAAGAATAGGATGAATAAACTTTGACTTTCCTTGGCTTCATAGATAATTCATAATAGTTAGATTCTTGCTAAAAAAATTGGACTGCTCAGGAGATTTAATTGCCTATTTACCTAAGTCACCAGAGGATTAATTTCTTACAGTAAACTATTTTCTTCAAATTATTGCTACAGAATTATCTACCCAGATATACCACAAGAAGATTTTTTAAACTTTCATTATACAACAGATTATTTATCACATTTATAGTAACAAAAAGCTAAAAGCAAATTAGATATCCATCATTTGGGAAATAGCCATAAAAATGTGGTAAAAGTGTGATATTGTAGCTACATAAGAAATAATCAATAAGAAGAATATGATGAAGCATGGAAGCAATTGTAATAACTGACACAATTGGAAGTAAGCAAAATTTGGAAAACAATATAAATAAGGACTACAGCAATGTAAATGAAAGGAACAGCAACAACAATAAAATCACAACTAATAATGAAGAGTAAAAATGACCAGTATTACATATTATAAATATGTTAAAATTCATGCTTTTTGAATAGTTAGGAGATTGTGAATTTGTAACATTACATATTCTTTTGCATTTAACTGATGTGTTGTTTTACCAAAGTGTATATCAATAAGTAATTGGATCAATATAGATATGTATATATGTGTACATATCTATCTATCTGTCTGTCTGTCTGTCTGTCTATTATCTACCTCCCTCCCTATCTATCTATCTTTTCCATAACTGTGGAACCAACTACACTATCTCTGTAGGTACATAGCATTACTCCACCATCATCTTCATCTATTAGGCATCACACCTTCCTCTGCCAATAGGGTAAAGAAAAAAGTGGCTCGGGATTGTTTATAAATCCAGTTATTAGAAAGAAGACATTAAAGAGAAAACACTGAAATGTGTACATTAGAAGAAAAAAGAAAGATGTAGGATATGATTCACATTTTTGGACACAGTAAACATGGCAGTTTGTTTAATTGGATTATGAATATTTATTATGAAGTACTTCCTTTTAATTGTTCACAGAGTGGGAAGAGTAAGGATTACTATGCCTGCTTTCTTTTTCTTTTAATTTAATCCTGATCTTAGACAAATTTTTAAAAAGACCAATTTAAAAAGGTAAGGAAGGGAATTACATCTTTCTAAAAAGTACCACAGACAGTGAAGTAATATCAATAAAAACATGTGCATAAAGTGGTATAGCATCCAAATTCTTTAAGGAGAGTTAAATGAATTATAAGTTTTTGACTAAAGAAGAAGTAGAATGAATTACAAAAGGTAAAATAGATAATTTTGACGACAATTAAAAACTTTTGCACAAACAAAACCAATGAAACCAAGATTATAAGAAAGGAGAAAGGTGGGAAACAATCTTTACAGCAAGTGTCTCTGATAAAAGTCTCATTTCCTAAATATATAGAGAAATGAGTCAAATTTATAAGAATACAAGCCATTCTCCAAGTGATAGATGGGAAAAGGATATCAATAAAAAGATTTCAGATGATGAAATCAAAATTATCTTTAGGCATTTGAAAAAGTTATCTAAATTACTCTTTTTTAGAGAAATGAAAATTAAAACAATTCCTAGGTACCTTCCCATACTTATCAGATTGGCTAATATGACACATACACGCACAAAAAAAAGAGAAAAAAAGAAAATGTTTAGTGTTGGAGGGCATGTGGGGGAAATGGAACACCAATGCACTTAAACTCTCAGTTGTTTTTCCAGTTAGTTATTTTACATTTTCTTCTATTTTTTTTTTAGTTTTGTTTCACTGATCCTTGAAGTCTTATTGATTCATTCACTTCTTTTTGTTCAATTCTAATTTTTAGTGAATGATTTTCTTTTGCATTTGATCAATTGAACTTTTATATGAAGTGTTTTGTTCATTGAATTTTTTTTTCCATTTCACAGAATTTGTTTTTCAATGAATTGGTTTCCTTTTCGTATCTACATTGTAACAAATCATGTTTTTTTTCCATTTCATCGTCTATTTTTTCAGGATTTTTCTTCAGATAATTTCTGTTTTTTTTCCCATTCCTTCTTGCAAATATCTCATTTTCTTTTCTCATTTTTCTTTAGTCTTGTGAGATCCTTTATGAATTCTTCCAAGAGAGCCTTGTGAAATGGGGAGCTTTTCATAACAACCTTTGGGTCTTCACCTCGAGCTGGCTGAACTTTGGGATACTCAGGATTTGAGGTCTGATCTTCTCTTTCACCATAGAAATTGCCTATGGTCACAGTTCTTTTTGCTTCTTTCCTCATTTTTTTAAAGGTTGAGGTGTCTTGTTAAGGCAAAGGGACAATAACTGTTTTAGTTCACCCTGGGGCAGTTCTGCTGACTGACTTCTGGGGTTGGGTAAGCATGGCCTGGTCCTGCCTTTTTCTTGACCTGAGAGGCTCTCAAATTTCCTTTTGTATTGGCTTTTGGATGTCTCACACGAAATCTACTAAACCACCCATTTGCAACCAGGACAGAGTAGCCTAAGAGACTTCCAGTAGATTGCCTAGTGCACAAAAGCAACAAAGCCCTGGCTCCCCACCCAGCTTCCTGCCCCAAAGACTTCATTATGGTGTAGGCTTGGCAAGTTCTCCCCCTGCCCAATTGAAATACAATTTTTCTGAAGTTCTTCCATAGTATCTTCTTCTGGAAAACTTCAAATATTTGTGGTTCGGTTACTTCAAAACCAGGTTAAGAAGCTTAACCTGCTGTTGGCTTGAGAGAAGGTTAGAAGAGGTCACAGAAAGCCATGTCTGCTCTGCACCATCTTGACTCCACCCTAGTGATATAATTTCTTTCTTTTTTTCTTCTTTATTGTGATAAAATTGGAGTGAATTGATTTGACCTAAGGTAACACAGCATATAAGTGTCAAGTGGCTGAGGTTAATTTGAACTCAGGTCATCCTGACTCCAGGGTTGGTGTTCTACTAGTGTCCCTAGCAATGTAATTTTCTATTACAAGGTATAGAAATGGGGGGCGGAGCCAAGATGGCAAACTGCAGACAGGGTTCACTGTTAACTCCTGAGACCTTCCCTCAGACCCAGACAAAGTGAGCCTCTGAACTGGTTTTGGAGTAAGGGCTCCAACAAACACTAGGACTACAACACACTTCTATCAAAAATCTATTTTGAAAGAACTCCAGAGAAGGTTAGCCTCGGGGGAAATCGGCCACTGGTCGTGATCAGACACCAGCCTGGGCGGAAGTCAGGGCTGCCATAGAGGGGCGGATTTTAGGCACCCAGGAAGCCCCTGGGAGACACCTGGGCCACTTTGCTCTGCTTGCAGGCAGGTGCTTTGGTAGATCTGCCTTTAGTAAAGGGTGGATCGAGAGCAGCTGAAAACGTGGTCCTAGCCCATATATAGCCTGACCAGCCTCAGACTGGAAATCAACCCAGCAAACTGCCCCAGGGCAAATACAAACTGTTGCATTATTCTCTGCTGGTCACCTATACCCCAACTTTAAATCATGAGCAAGAAGCAGAAGAGAGCTCTCACCATAGACAGCTTTTACTGAGAAAAAATACAACAGTCCCCAGATTCTGACATTATGAAAACAATGCCAGATGAAGCCACAAAGGCAGACTTAAGTTAGTCTCCCTTCCAGAAGGCTTACCTGGAAGATTGCATTAAGAATATCAAAAGAGAGCTAGAAGAAGAATGGGGAAATAAATTGAGATCAGTGCAAAAGAAATATCAAAAACTGGAAAATAGGACTGGTGAATTGGAGAAAAAAAACAATTCACTGAAAAACAAAATTGATGAATTGGAAAAAGACAACAATTCACTGAAAAATAAAACTGGCAAAATGGAAAAAGAATGCATTGAATGAAGAAATTCAATTGGCCAGTTACAAAAGGAGCTAAAAAAAGGTAACTGAAGAAAACAACACTTTAAAAATTAAAATTGAATAAATAGAAGTAAATGACTCAATAAGACTTCAAGAATCAGTCAAACAAAAACAAAAACATGAAAAAAATAGAAGAAAATGTGAAATATCTCCTAAGAAAAAGAACTGACTTGGAAAACAGATTCAGGAGAGACAATCTAAGGATTATCAGACTCCCTGAAAGACACAATGAAAAAAAGAACCTGGATGCTATCTTCCAGGAAATCATGAAAGAGAATTGCCCTGATGTTTTAGAATCAGAAGGCAAAATCGGCATTGAAAGAATTCACCGATCACCTCCAGAAACAGACCCCAAAATTAAAACCCCAAAGAATATCGTGGCCAAATTTCAGGACTATCTCACCAAGGAAAAGATATTGCAAGCAGCTAGAAAGAAACAGTTCAAATACCGAGGATCTGTAATTAGAATTACACAGGATCTGTCAGCTTCCACATTAAAGGATCAAAGGGCCTGGAAACAGATATTCTGAGAGGCAAAAGAACTTGGATTACAGCCAAGAATAAATTATCCAAATAGAATGAGCATTATCCTCCAGGGAAGAAGATGGTCATTCAATGATACAGGAGAATTTCACCTATTTCTAATGAAAAGACCAGATCTGAACAAAAAATTTGACCTCCAAATAGAGAACTCAAGAGAAGCATAAAAAGGTAAAAAGGAAAACTCTTGAGAACGATATTCCAACTATAGGTATCCTTAAAGAATGGGGGTATAATTCGATTTTTCTTTGACAATAATGGAAAGGAAATTAGAGGTGGAAGGGATACCATACTGAAAATAGGGCGGTTGGAAGGAGGCAAAATAAATTAAAAATAAAGGAGGTAAAATAAGGCAAAATCTCATAAAGAGACATAGAAGATCTAATACAATTGAGGGAAAGAAGGAAGGGCGATGAGTATTGTGTAACCTTACTCTCATTAGATTGGACTCTAAGAGAATATATCAGACACATTTGGCTTCAAAGAAAGGCCTGACCCTCCTTGTGAGAAGGTGGGAGGGAAAGGAGGAAAGGAAAGGGATAAACTAATAAAAGGATTAGGGGAAAGGTATAAAGGGGAGGGAAAGACTCTAAAGGGGGGAGGATTATTGGTGGGAGGTGGTCATCAAAAACAAAGTACAGGGCTGGGGGGAAGGGAGAGAGGAGAAAGGGGAGAGAAAATCAAATCTCTGGGTAAAATAGATGGCAGGGAATACAGATATAGTTATTTTAACTGTGAATGTGAATGGGATGAACTCTCCCATAAAACGGAAATGGGTAGCAGACTGGATTAAAAGCCAAAATGCTATAATATGTTGTTTACAAGAAATACATCTAAAACATAGAGATACATACAGAGTGAAGGTAAAGGGCTGGAGCAGAATCTTCTATGCTTCAGGTGAACAAAGAAAGGCAGGGGTAGCACTCCTTATCTCGGGTAAAGTCAAAACAAAAATAGATCTAATTAAAAGAGATAAGGAAGGAAACTATACTTTACTAAAGGGTACCATAGACAATGAAGCGGTATCAATACTTAACATATATGCATCAAGTGGTATAGCATCCAAATTCTTAGAGGAGAAACTAACAGAGATGCAAGGCAAAATAGACAGTAATACTATACTAGTGGGGGATCTCAACCTTGCTCTCTCAGAATTAGATAAATCAAATCACAAAATAAATAAGAAAAAAGTTAGAGAAGTAAACAAAAGGCTAGAAAAGTTAGGTATGCTAGATCTCTGGAGGAAATTGAATGGTGATAGAAGGGAGTATACTTTTTTCTCAGGGGTTCATGGAACTTATACAAAAATTGATCATGTGTTAGGGCATAAAAACCTCAAAATCAAATGCAGAAAAGCAGAAATGGTAAATGCATCCTTTTGAGATCATGATGCAATAAAATTCACATGTAATATAAGGCCAGGAGAGAACAGACCACAAGTTAATTGGAAAATAAATAATCTAATCCTGGAGAATGAATGGGTGGAAGAGCAAATTATAGACACAATTGAAAATTTCATCCAGGAGAATGACAACAATGAGACAACCTACCAAAATTTATGGGACACGGCTAAAGTGGTTATAAGGGGTAATTTTATATCTCTAGATGCTTACTTGCATAAAAAAGAGAAAGAAGAGATCAATGAACTGGGCTTACAATTTAAAAAGCTAGAAAAAGACCAAATTAAAAATCCTCAATTAAATACCAAATTGGAAATTCTGAAAATTAAAGGGGAGATCAATAAATTTGAAAATAAGAAAACTATTCAATTAATAAATAAAACTAAGAGTTGGTTTTATGAAAAAAACCAACAAAATAGATAAGCCTTTAGTTAATTTGATTAGAAAAAGGAAAGAGGAAAATCAAACTGTTAGTCTCAAAAATGATAAGGGAGAACTTTCCTCCAATGAAGAGGAAATTAGAGTAATAATTAGCAGTTTCTTTGCCCAACTTTATGCCAATAAATTCAATAATGTAAATGAAATAGAGGAATATCTACAAAAATACAGATTGCCTAAGTTAATAGAAGAAGAAATAAATTATTTAAATAGTCACATTTTGGAAAAAGAAATAGAACAATCTATTAATCAACTCCCTAAGAAAAAATCTCCAGGGCCAGATGGATTTACATGTGAATTTTAGCAAACATTCGAGGAACAATTAATCCCAATACTATAAAAACTATTTGAAAAAATAGGGATTCCTTCTATGACACAGATATGGTGCTGATACCTAAATCAGGTAGGTAGAAAACTGAGAAAGAAAACTATAGACCCATTTCCCTAAAAAAAAAAAAAGCAAAAAATTTTAATAAGATTTTAGCAACGAAACAATACAAAGACACCCCAAGGATAATACACCATGACCAAGTAGGATTTATACCAGGAATGCAGGGCTGTTTCAATATTAGAAAAAACTATCAGCATAATCAATTATATTAATAACCAAATTAACAAAAACCATATGATTATCACAATAGATGCAGAAAAACCCTTTGTATTCAATATTGTATTAGATATGCTAGCCTTGGCAATAAGACAAGAAAAAGAGATGAAAGGAATTAGAGTAGATCATGAGGAAAACAAATTATGACTCTTTGCAGATGATATGATGGTCTACTTAGAGAAACCTAGAGAATCAACTAAAAAACTAT
>JAJPUD010022812.1:0-20832 GCA_023553655.1 Myrmecobius fasciatus | reverse complement strand
TTTTTTTTTTATTCATCTTCTTCTCTATCGTTTCTATTTCATCACTTCCATTGTTCTTCTTGGGGGGAAATCGTAAGAAATCTTTACAGATCTTTTCTATTTTTCTTCTATTTGCTGCCCGCCTTTCTTTTTCACCCTCAAATACTCTGAGGATCACTGTATTTAGCTAGATCTTTCTTCAAACTTTCTTTTATCTAGTTTGCATTTGTATAATTAAACCTGTGCTGTCTCTGACTGCCAAATTCTTTGCTTGCCTTCTAAGTTAAAAGTTTGCTTACTAAGGTGCTTTTTAAGCTCTTTGGGTCTCTTCCTTATAGTGATCAGTAAACATTAAGTGCTTACTTTGTATCAGACTCTGTGGTAAGTAAGCCCTAGAGATACAAGGACAAGAATAAAGCAGCAGCTGCCCTTAAGAAACTTACTTTCTAATTCTGGAGTCAACGTGTACATATAACTGGGAATTCAGACTAATTTCTCAGAGGTAAGGAAAAATTCTGGCACCTGGCTGGAGGGTCAGATTTCTGTGAATTATAGTTTTGATAGACAGTGTGAACTTTTCCCTATGCCTTCTGCCCCAATCCCATGAGCTTCCCTCCAGGGGAGGGGAAACTCAAAATGTCTGTATAAACTACATTTCATAGAAATCCATACCACCTGAAACTTGAACCTTTTCCTACTGGCAAGAAAATAAGTCTGAATACCTGCTTACATACACATATGATTATATGCAGAATTCTACAAAATGAATCCAAGTTGTAGCCAGAACTCAGTCATTTTCATACCACTCTTCATTTGAAGAGATTGATTATTCAATCTCCCTCTCTTTTTTTTTTTCTGCATAAAGGTTGGAGCTTGGGAGAGCAGAAATACTGGTTTTCTGGTTTCTACCTTTGAAAGAGAAGACATGAGCTTCCAGAATCTCTTCAGGAAAGGTCCCTGAAGGGAGAGGAATGTCTGGAAAGAAGTTGACACCTTGTTCGTGTCCTTGTCCCCAGCTTACTAGATATATCAGGGGATTTCTCTTCAGGTAAGATCTGGGACTCTCTCTCATTTGAGCTGAGATGACTTGTTCCCAATCAGACAAGTTGGTGGGTAAAAACAGTCAGGAAACCTAAACTCAAATCCAGCCTGAGATACTGGATTAAAATTGTCCAATCTACAATAAAAGAGACGGAGACAGAATTCTTAGCCAGTGGCATTTTCTTAAAGTGTCTATGGTTCCCCCTAATGAAATGGACCTCAGATCTTCTTCAGATCTGAGATGCCCCCTTCTGAGCTCTGCAGAACTTAAAACTCACTATCCCTGGGGAATCTTATCAAACTGACTACTACTGACTGGAACAGAGTAAGAGACCAACTGCATTATTTCTCACATTCCGGCTATGTGATACTGGGTAAGTCATTTAAATTTTATCTGTCTTGGTTTCCCCTACTGCAAAATGGGGATTTTAATAGCATCAACTTCCCAGGGTTGTCAGGAAGATCAAATGAGATAATATTCATTTTTTTTAATATATAAAGCTTTTTATTTACAAAACATATGAGTGATTTTTCAACATTGACCTTTGCAAAAACTTTTTTTTTCCCAAGCTTTTCCCCTCCTTCCCCCCAACCCTCACCCCTAGATGACAGGTGATCTAATACATGCTAAATATGATAAATTATATGACAAATACAATACATGTATACATATCTATACAGTTATCTTACTGCACAAGAAACATCAGATCTAGAAAGAGAAGAAGAAAAAACAACCTAAGAAGGAAAACAAAATGCATGGAAATATTCACAGAAAGCGTTAAAATGCTGTGTTGTGGTTCACACTCAGTTCCCACAGGCCTCTCTCTGGATGTATATGACTATCTTCATCGCTGAACAACTGGTTTGAATCACATCATTGTTGAAGAGAACCATGTCCATCAAAATTGATCATCATATAGTCTTGTTGCTGTGTATAATGTTCTCCTGGTTCTGCTGATTTCACTCAGCATCAGTTCATGCAAGTCTCTCCAGTCCTCTCTGAAATCCTCCTGTTGGTCGTTTCTTACAGAACAATAATATTCCATAACATTCATATACCATAATTTATTCAGCCATTCTCCAATTGATGGGCATCCTTTCAATTTCCAGTTTCTTGCCACTACAAAAAGGGCTGCCACAAACATTTTTGTACATGTGGGTCCCTTACCCTCCTTTAAAATCTCTTTGGGATATAGGCCCAGTAGAAACACTGCTGGGTCAAAGGGTATGCACAGTTTGATAACTTTTTGAGCATTGCTCTCCAGAATGGTTGGATCCGTTCACAGTTCCACCAACAATGTATCAGTGTCCCAGTTTTCCCACATCCCCTCCAACAGTTATCATTATCATTTCCTGTCATTTTAGCCAATCTGACAGGTGTATAGTGGTATCTCAGAGTTGTCTTAATTTGCATTTCTCTGATCAATAGTGACTTGGAGCATCTTTTCATGTGACTGGAAATACTTTCAATTTCTTCATCTGAAAATTGTCTGTTCATATCTTTTGACCATGTATCCATTGGAGAATGGCTTGAATTCTTATATATTTGAGTCAATTCTCTATATATTTTAGAAATGAGGCCTTTATCAGAACCTTTGGATGTGAAAATATTTTCCCAGTTTACTGCTACCCTTCTAATCTTGTCTGCATTCATTTTGTTTGTACAAAAACTTTTTAACTTGATATAGTCAAACTTATCTATTTTGTGATTAATGATGACCTCTAGTTCTTCTTTGGTCACAAATTCCTTCCCCCTCCACAGGTCTGAGAGGTAAACCATCCTACATTGTTCTAATTTGTTTATAATATCATTCTTTATGCCTAGATCATGAATCCATTTTGACCTTATCTTGGTATATGGTGTTAGGTGTGGGTCAATGCCTAATTTCTTCCAGACTAGTTTCCAATGATCCCAGCAGTTTTGGTCAAATAGTGAGTTTTTATCCCAAAAACTGGGGTCTTTGGGTTTATCAAACACTAGATTACTATTGTCATTGAGTATTTTGTCCTGTGAACCTAACCTATTCCACTGATCCACTACTCTATTTCTTAGCCAGTACCAAATGGTTTTGGTGACCACTGCTTTATAATATAGTTTTAGATCTTGTGCAGCTAGGCCACCCTCATTTGCATTTTTTTTCATTAATTCCCTTGAAATTCTTGACCTTTTGTTTTTCCAGATGAATTTTGTTGTTATTTTTTCTAGGTCAGTTAAATAATTTCTTGGGAGTTTGATTGGTATAGCACTAAATAGATAGATTAGTTTAGGTAGTATTGCCATCTTTATTATATTCGCTCGACCTATCCAAGAGCACTTGATGTTTTTCCAATTGTTTAGATCTGACTTTATTTGTGTGGAGAGTGTTTTGTAGTTTTGCTCATATAGATCCTGACTTTCCCTTGGCAGATATATTCCCAAATATTTTATACTATCGATAGTTATTTTGAATGGAATTTCTCTCTGTATCTCTTGCTGTTGCATTTTGTTGGTGATGTATAAAAATGCTGATGATTTATGTGGATTTATTCTGTATCCTGCAACTTTGCTAAAGTTGTGGATTAATTCTAATAGTTTTTTAGTTGATTTTCTAGGGTTCTCTAAGTAGACCATCATAACATCTGCAAAGAGTGATAATTTGGTTTCCTCATGACCTACTCTAATTCCTTTAATCTCTTTTTCTTGTCTTATTGCCAAGGCTAGCATTTCTAATACAATATTGAATAGTAATGGTGATAGTGGGCAACCTTGTTTCACCCCTGATCTTATTGGGAATGGTTCCAGTTTATCACCATTACATATGATGCTAGCTGATGGTTTTAAATAGATGCTACTGACTATTTAATGGAAAAGTCCATTAATTCCTATACTCTCTAATGTTTTTAATAGGAATGGATGTTGGATTTTATCAAATGCTTTTTCTGCATCTATTGAGATTATCATATGTTTTTTGTTAATTTGGTTATTAATATAGTCAATTATGTTAATAGTTTTCCTAATATTGAACCATCCCTGCATTCCTGGTATAAATCCTACTTGGTCAGGGTGTATTATTCTGGGAAGGATTTTCTGTAATCTCTTTGCTAATATTTTATTTAAGATTTTTGCATCAATATTCATTAGGGAGATTGGTCTATAATTTTCTTTCTCTGTTTTTGTTTTACCTGGTTTCAGTATCAGTACCATGTCTGTATCATAAAAGGAGTTTGGTAGGAGTCCTTCATTCCCTATTTTTTCAAATAGTTTATATAATATTGGAGTTAATTGTTCTTTAAATGTTTGGTAGAATTCACATGTAAATCCATCTGGTCCTGGGGATTTTTTCTTAGGGAGTTGATTAATGACTTGTTCTATTTCTTTTTCTGAAATGGGCCTGTTTAAGTAATTTATTTCCTCTTCTGTTAATCTGGGCAATCTATATTTTTGTAGATATTCCTCCATTTCACTTAGGTTATCAAATTTATTGGCATACAGTTGGGCAAAGTAACTCCTGATTATTGCTCTAATTTCCTCTTCATTGGTGGAAAGTTCTCCCTTTTCATTTTTGAGAGTAACAATTTGATTTTCCTCTTTCCTTTTTCTAATGAAATTAACTAGAGGTTTATCTATTTTGTTGGTTTTTTCATAAAACCAACTTTTAGTTTTATTTGTTAATTCAATAGTTTTTTTTACTTTCAATTTTACTAATCTCTCCTTTTATTTTTAGGATTTCAAGTTTGGTATTTGATTGGGGGTTTTTAATTTGTTCTTTCTCTAGCTTTTTTAGTTGCAAGCCCAATTCATTGATTTTCTCTTTCTCTATTTTATGCAAATAAGCATCTAGAGATATAAAATTTCCCCTTATTACCACTTTGGCTGTATCCCACAAATTTTGGTATGTTGTCTCATTATTGTCATTCTCTTGGATGAAATTAGTAATTGTGTCTGTAATTTGTTGTTTCACCCACTCATTCTTTAGGATAAAATTATTTAGTTTCCAATTGGTTTCTGGTCTATTTTCTCCTGGCCTTATATTGCATGTGATTTTTATCCCGTCATGATCTGAAAAAAAAATACATTTATTATTTCTGCCTTCCTGCATTTGATTTTTGAAGTTTTTGTGTCCTAACACATGGTCAATTTTTGTATAAGTTTCATGGACTGCTGAGAAAAAAGTAAACTCCTTTCTGTCTCCATTTAATTTCCTCCATAGATCTATCATACCTAACTTTTTTAACATTTTGTTTACCTCCTTAACTTCTTTCTTATTTATTTTGTGGTTTGATTTATCAAGTTCTGAGAGAGGGAGGTTGAGATCCCCCACTATTATAGTTTTGCTGTCTATTTCTTCTTGCATCTCTCTGAACTTTTCCTCTAGGAATTTCCATGCTATACCACTTGGTGCATATATGTTTAGTATTGATATTGCTTCATTATCTATGGTACCCTTTAGGAAGATATAATTTCCTTCTTTGTCTCTTTTAATGAAGTCTATCTTTGCTTTTACTTGGTCTGAGATCAGGATTGCTACCCCTGCTTTTTTTTGTTCACCTGAAGCATAATAGATTCTGCTCCAGCCTTTTACCTGCACCCTGTATGTATCTCTGTGTTTTAGATGTGTTTCTTGTATACAACATATTGTTGGATTCTGGTTTTTAATCCAGTCTGCTATCTGCTTCTGCTTTAAGGGAGAGTTCATTCCATTCACATTCACAGTTAAAATAACTAATTCTGTATTTCCTGCCATCTTATTTACCCTAGCTTATGCTTTTCTCTTTCTTATCCCCTTTCCCTCCTCCCTACTATTTTGCTTTTGAAAACCACTTCCCTCAAACAATCCTTCCCCTTCAGAGCCCCACCCATCCCCTTTTTCCCCCTTTCCCTCCTGTTTCCTTATAAGTACGTCTATTATTCCCTCTGAGCCAAATCTGATGAGATGGAGATTAACCAAATTCTCATTCCCCTCCCTTTTCTCCCCTCAATCATTATAGGTTTTCTTTGCCTCTACATGTGATGTAATTTCCCTTATTTTACCTCCTTTTCCTCTTCTTCCAGTGTTATCCCTTTTCTATCTCTAATTTCTTTTTCAGTTTATCATATCATAATAATCATAAAATCACAGTAATCATATCATAATAATAATGTAATAATAGATTCATAAAATCAACCCTCATTCTATAAGTATCTATAACATAAATATAGTTCTCAAGAGTTTTTTTTTTTCTTGTTACCTTTTTATGTTTCTCTTGTGTTCTGTGTTTGTAGATCAAATTTTTTGTTCAGTTCTGGTCTTTTCAGTAGAAATAGGTGAAATTCTCCTATATCATTGAATGACCATCTTCTTCCCTGGAAGATAATGCTCATTCTAGCTGGGTAACTTATTTTTGGCTGTAATCCAAGTTCCTTTGCCCTTTGGAATATCTGATTCCAGGACCTTAGATCCTTCAAAGTAGAAGCTGCTAGGTCCTGTGTGATCCTAATTGTGGCTCCCCAATATTTAAATTGTTTCTTTCTGGCTTCTCGTAATATCTTTTCCTTGGTGTGATAGTTCTGGAATTTAGCCACAATATTTCTGGGGGACTTAATTTTGGGGTTTCTTTCAGGAGGTGATTGGTGGATTGTTTCAAGGAGTATTTTGCTTTCTGGGTCTAAAATATTAGGGCAGTTTTCTTTTATGATTTCCTGGAAGATAGTGTCTAGGTTCTTTTTTTCATCATGGCTTTCAGGAAGCCTTATAATCCTTAGATTGTCTCTCCTAGATCTATTTTCCAGGTCAGTTGTTTTTCCTAGGAGATATTTCATGTTTTTCTCTATCTTTTCATTTTTTTGTTTTTGTTTGACTGATTCTTGAAGCCTTGATGAGTCATTCATTTCCAATTGTTCGATTCTTATTTTGAATGTCTTATTTTCTTCAGTTACTGTTTTTAGTTCCTTTTGCAATTGACCAATTACATTTTTTTGTTCATTGCATTCTTTTTCCATTTTTTCTATTTTATTTTGCAGTGATCTCATTTCGTTTCCCCATGTTTCTTCTAACTCTCTTTTAAGATTTTTTATGCAATCTTCAAAGAAAGCCTTGTGACATGGAGACCAATTTATGTCTCTCTTTGGGGCTTTTTCTGGAGTTGCTTTACCTTTAGGGGCCTCAGGATTTGAGGTCTGTTCTTCCCTCTCTCCATAAAAGTTGTCTATGGTGAGAGCTCTTTTTGGTTTTTTATTCTTTTTTTTTTTTTAAACGTGTGAGGTCTGTTTAGGGCAAAGGTGGGACAGCTGCTTTATGTAATCTTCAAAGAAAGCCTTGTGACATGGAGTCCAGTTTGTGTCTCTCTTTGGGGCTTTTTCTGGAGTTGCTTTACCTTTAGGGGCCTCAGGATTTGAGGTCTGTTCTTCCCTCTCTCCATAAAAGTTGTCTATGGTGAGAGCTCTTTTTGTTTTTTTATTAATGTTTTTTAAAGGTATGAGGTCTGTTTAAGGCAAAGGTGGGACAGCTGCTTTAATTTACCCTGGGGCCTGCTGATTGAGTTATTTCAGGTACTGGGCAGTTCTGCTGATTGAATTATGTCAGGTGCTGGGCAGTTTTGCTTTAGTTCACCCTGGGGCTGTTCTGCTGATTGAATTATTGCAGGTACTGGGCAGTTCTGCTGATTGAATTATTTCAGGTGCTGATCAGTCCTGCTAATTGATCGCCCTAAGGTGCTGTCTAATGGCAGCTAGGTCTGATGCTCATCAGGGGTTCAGTGGTTCACAATCTACCCCCCACAAAAGGCAGACCCTCCAAACCACCTGCCCACAATCAGGACAGATTGGCCCAAGAGGCCCGCAGAAGACTCCCAAGTGTGTGAAAAGCACAACGCTCCCATGCCTGTTCCAGCTCCCTGCCCTGGTCTCCCTGTGCTGCAATCTGGGTTCAGCAGACCACTCCCCTGCCCAATTAAGACAGACCTGTTTTGAAGTTCTTCCAGAGTATCTTCTTCTAGAATCGTGTTGTCCTCCAGATATTGTGGATTTTTTTGCTTCAAAATCAGTCTAGAGGCTTCATATGTTGTTGGTTTGAGGGAAGGTTAGAGGAGGTTACAGAGACTCCTGTCTGATCTCCACCATCTTGGCTCTACCCCCCTTAATCAATGTCACTTCATTGTCTATGATATCTTTTAATAAGATGTAGTTTCCTTAGTTATCACTTCTAATTAAACCAATTTTGGCTTTTGCTTTGTCTGAGATCACAATTGCTTCCCCTGCCTTTTTTTTTTTAAACTTGAGCTGAAACAAAATAGTTTATGCTCCAGCTCCATATCTTTGTGTGTGTCTCTCTCCTTCAAGTGTGTCACTTGAAAACAAAATATTGTGAGATTCTGGTTTTTAATCCACCCTGTTAACTCCTTCTGTTTAATGGGTGAATTCATCCCATTCACATTCCAGGTTATGATTATGAGTTGTGTATTTCCCTCCACTCTGCTTTCCCTTTTCATTTATCCTCACTCTCTCCTTTCATCCTATTCTTTTTTTTTTTCTTTTTGCTGAGGCAATTGAGGTTAAGTGACTTGCTCAGGGTCACACTTCAGCTAGGGAATGTTAAATATCTGAGACCAGATTTGAACTCAGGTCCTCCTGACTTCAGGGCTGGTACTCTACTGTGCTACCTGGTTGCCCCCATCCTATTCTTTTTCAAAAGTCTACAGGGTGTTCAGGGAGGACTAACTCCTCTAGTATGAGGGCTTGCTGAGCTTTTTTAAGGGTTGTTCATCCATCTTTGATATCTGCTTTTCATTCAACTCTCACTTGTGGCTCAGTGAAGCTGTAGCACCCAGTGGTCACACTGGTAAAATAATTTCCCCAGAAAGTCTAAACTAGGTTGAGGGTAAATGATAGGTTTCAAACCCACTGGTGATTTAGGGGGATGTCTACTCCAAGCATGTAAGATCCCCCCCCCCACCCTCATTAGTATGGATAAATGAGAACTATTTGTTTTGATGGCCATAAAGGCAGCTGAAGTAAGTATTGTGAAGTGTTTAGAGCTTGGTCAGATATCAAAGACACCAAGCTCATCTACTTTATTCCAGGCCATCACCAGTCATCTTGATTTTTTTTTTTTTTGCCATTGAATTTCACTGACTCTGGAACGGACAATGAGTCTTACAACCTTATTCAACTCTGCCTCAATTCAATTCAAGTGTAAATCAAGACATATTCTGTGATGTTATTGGTCCTCAAACCTGGAATAACAAGACCTCCTGCAGCCTCTTCTCCTCTCTAATTGGATGGTTAGAAGGTAGAGAAGCAAATTCTTCCAAATGCCTTCCTTGATATAAAACAAAAACTGGCTTCTCACCTCACTTCATTTTTTATTAGCTCCTCAGTAGAGTTTCAAACATTCTCCTCCTCCCCCCAATATCTCTGGATAAGCTCTTTACTTATCCCACTTCCCTTTTATGTGTTAATTCCTCCTTCCAATAGATTGTAAATTCTTTGAGAGCAAGAACAGTTTTTATTTATTTAATTATTATTAATTATAACCCTATCACTTAGCAAAATACCTAACACCCACACCCCTCAATAAATGCTCAATAAATGTTTGCTGAATTTGAGTGAAGTGGCTTTGAGTGGATATATGAGGTTTTCAGTGTTGGATGTGTTTAGCAGAGGAATTGATAAAAATTAATCCCTGAGGAAGGCAGGGAGAAGGCACTGATAGAGAATCAGTTTAGTGGGGCAGCTAGGTGGTGCAGTGGTTAGAGCACCAGCTCTGAAGTCAGGAGGACCTGAGTTCAAATCTGGTCTCAGACACTTCCTAGCTGTGTGACCCTGGGCAAGTCACTTAACCCCAATTGCCTCAGCAAAAAAAAAAAAAAAGAGAGAGAGAGAATCAGTTTAGCTCCATCATCTTACTCTCTTAGGTCATCCAGTCTGAAATCCAAGTTATGTCAAATCCCTGAGACCCATCCTCTGTAAACATCTTGAGATTTTAAGCAGTCTCACCTTGCCATGTCCTATCAGAAATCCCATTCATGTCCCTGAAGCTAAATTTCCCCTATAATATCTATTTATGGGCCATCCCATGGCTGTTGCCTTCCTTTGGGTCAGTCTGCCATGGCACTCATGGTGTCTTTCCCTTTCCCCTTTCCCCCATGCTACATGATATCTCTCCTAATTCCACTATGCTTCTCAACCTCACTTCTCCTTACAACTCACTAACTCTTTTAGGCTGCTAAATTCCTTTCAGGATTTGGCCTTCCAGCTAAAGGCATGTCCCAACCTCATG
Organism: Myrmecobius fasciatus; assembly: GCA_023553655.1. Classification (NCBI taxonomy): domain Eukaryota; kingdom Metazoa; phylum Chordata; class Mammalia; order Dasyuromorphia; family Myrmecobiidae; genus Myrmecobius; species Myrmecobius fasciatus. The sequence continues at coordinate 10,576 of JAJPUD010022812.1, read as the reverse complement.
GAGAGCTCCCTTTCTACTGGGTAATTAGGAACTTGTGTTTCATATTTTCTCTTGTTCTATTTAATATTTACCATTCCTGGTATCTGTTATACACCTTCCTTTTGTCTGTAACCTCTTCCCTAAGTAAATCTATCTTTTGCCAAAAATGATGGCAATTGTGAATTCTTCACATGACTGAACCCCAATTTTTTGGTGCCTACCATCATCTGGTGTTTATATCACCTAAATTATTTTGGTCCTCAGACTATATCAGATATATCCAGAGACAATCCTGAACCTGAGAGTAATTTTGGAGAAATCTTTTTTTTTTCTTTTTGCTGAAGCAATTGAGGCTAAGTGACTTGCCCAGGGTCACACAGCTAGGGAATGTTAAATGTCTGAGACCATATTTGAACTCAGGTCCTCCTGACTTCAGGGCTGGTGCTCTATCCACTGTGCCACCTAGCTGCCCCATGGAGAGATCATTAATACAAAGGCATGGAGATAAAATGTCATGTTTGAGGAAGAGCTCGCAGGCCAATTAAAAAGAAGAATTCAAGAACTGAAATAATATGAAATAAGGCTGATGTAACCCACACTGTAGAGAGTCTAAAATTTCAGAATGGATATTTTATATTTTATCCTAAAATCAATAGAGCAGAACTGAAGATTTTTGAGTTGGGGGGGTGAGAAAAATAGCTGTGTTTTAAGAGTGTCAATTTGGTAGGATTGTGAGGATGAGGGCAGAAACTGGAAGCAGGGAGACAGTTGTGAGGCTATTACAACATTTAGACAAGAGGCAATGAGAATCTGAAGGTGACCTAGTAGATAGAACACCATGCCTCAAGTCAGGAAGACCTCAGTTCAAATATGACCTCAGACACGCATTAGCTATGTGACCTTGGACAAGTCACTTAACCTATTGCCTTAGTTTCCTCATTTGTAAAATGGGATAATAATAGCATTTATTGGGGGGGGAGGGATGTGAAAATCAAATGAGATGTTACCTATAAAGCACTTAACATAGTACCTGACACACAGTAAGTTCCAGATAAATATTAGCTATTTTCTATTTAGTTATCTATTTTTTTTAAATACAGAAATGCCTGTACTAATAGAGAAATCAGACATTCCCCCTCCTTTATAAAGCTTTTTCTTGGTTTCCTCTAGCTGAAAGTTCCTCGAGAGTAGGGTCCACAATGTGTTTTTTTTTTTTGGTAACCACTGTAGCCCCCCATGTACCTGGTATGATGGTTAAAGTTTCAGGATCTAACAACCTTCCCTAACCTCAGTCCTTTTCCTGCCACCCAGTCTGTCCTGATTTCATTGCTCTAAATTTACTTGTCTCCTCAAGAGGGTAATGAGGCTTCCAATGCTTCAGTTCTACTCCCACTGAACTCTAAAATTTCTAAGAAACAATTCTATTTGGGGCCCTAGTCCAGCAAGGGGTGGAGGAGTTTAAAAAAAAAAAAAAAAAAAGATCCCCAGAGGACAAATTAACCAGGTACAGAACAGGCAGTTTTATTCTCATCTATAAAGGGCAATGCTAAGCAATAAAGATTTGTTGAGTGATTACAGTCAAGAACATGTTCCTTCTTGTTTAGGATCTGCAGAAAGCAGCATGTACAATACATTTTAGAAAGATCTTCATCCAACTTGGTCAAACATTTTGAAGAAAATTAGTTTGAATACTTTAAAAGATGTTTCCACTAATTGGCATGTTAACTTGTACCACATATCTTAGCTTGAAAATCTCCAAGAGAGGATGAATCCACTATCTCCCAAGATAGTTCCTTACACTTTGGGATAGTTCTAAATGTTTGGAAGTTTTTCTTAAATGGAGCAAAAATCTGCTTTTGTACATCTTCCACTCCCTTTTCCTAGTTACATCCTCTGAGGCCAAATGGGAAAAGTCTAATTCAACTTTGATATGACAGTCTTTCAGATACATAAAAACAGCTGCAATGCATCCTTCTTCAAGTCTTCTCATCGCCAGGTTAAATATCCTCACTTTGGAATTTAGGGCCAAAAAAGAACTAAAGTACATTATAAAATGAAAAATGGAAAATTTTAATTACATTAAATTAAAAAAGAGTTTGTACAAACAAAACCAATGCAGCCAAGATTAAAAGGGAAGCAAAAAGCTGGGGAAAAAAATTTTTACAACCTATATTTCTAATAATGGCCTCATTTCTAAGGTATATAGAGAATTGACTCTAATTTATAGTAATACAAGTCATGCCCCAATTGATGAATAGCCAAAGGATATGAACAGACAATTTTCAGATGAAGAAATTAAAGCCATCAATAGTCATATTAAAAAAAAATACTCTAAATCACTACTGATTAGAGAAGTGCAAATTAAAATAACTCTAATGTGTCACCTCCTTCCTATCAGATAGGAAAAGATAATGATAAATGTTGGAGGGGATGTGAGAAAACTGGGCCACTAATGCATTGGTGGCAGAACTGTGAAATGGTCCAATCATTCTGGAGATCAATTTGGAACTAGGCCCAAAGGGCTATAAAATTGTACATATCATTTGATCCAGCAGTGTCACTACTGGGTCTATGTCCCAAAGAAATTATTAAAGAGGGGAAAAAACCCACATGTGCAAAAATGTTTGTAGCAGTTCTTTTTGTGATGGCAAAGAATTGTAAAATGAGTAGATGCTCATCAATTGGGGAATGGTTGAATAAATTATGCTACATGAAAGTAATGGAATATTATTGTTCCATAAAAATGATAAACATGCTGATTTTACAAAGGCCTGGAAAGATATATAAAAGCTGATGTTGAATGAAACAAGCAGAACTAGAAGTACATCGTATACAGTAAAAGCCAGATTGTGCAATGATCAACCAGACAGACTTGGTTCTTCTCAGTGGTTCAGTGATCCAAGACAAACCCAATAATCTTTGGGTAGAAAATGCCTTCTGCATCCAGCAAGAGAATTATGGAGACTGAATGTAAATTAACACATGCTATCTTTGCTTTTTTTTTTTCTTCTGGTTTTTTCTTTTCCTTTCTTATGGTTTTTCCCTTTTGCTCTGATTGTTCTCTCCCAACATGATTCATATGGAAATATGTAAAAAATGAATGTACATGTATAATATAAAGAAAATGTAGCTTTAAATGTAACTGGGGAAAATATTTAAAAGTTGCAAAAAACAAATAGTTAAATAAAGATTCTTGCTTCTTTCAATTTATCTTTACATGGCACAGGCTTGAGTTCCCTCCCCTCACCATCTCAGGTCACCTTTCTCTGCACACATTTCAGTTTGTCAATTTCTTTCCAAAAATGTGACTTCCAGAACTGAAACTAGAACTCCAGATGTGGTCCAACTAGGGAAGAGTCTAGTGGTATTATTCCCTCCCTTATAATAGACAATACACTTCAAAATGTGCCAAGGTCAGCTCTTACTGACTTTTAGAGCCAGCTAAGTTGGGAAAATTTGATTGTGAAATTTTCAACGAGAGCATGTACATTTCAGAATGTGACAAATATTACTAATCAGGGCTAGGTTTATTGTTTTGTTGATTGTCTAGAATTTAAAAAAATAAGAGGAAAAATATTAATAATGCAGATTAATCTTAGTGTGTTGTACTTTAATCCTGATTATAGATCTCTGAACGAAGCCTCAGTTTGCCTTGCATAAATTTTTAAGTTGTCATAGCATACGGTAGGCAATTATATATTACACTAAAATTCTCCGAGAATCTATTTATTTTTTTCAGAGAATATATTTATTCTGTTGTCATGTCTCCCACATTATGTACTTGGGAAATCAATTTTTTTATGCCCAGTATAAATCCTTACTTTTATCCTTATTCCATCTTAATCAATTTTATACATTATTCTAACATTTGGAAATATTTTCAGATCCAGTTTCTGACATCCAGTGGGCCATCTATCCCTCCAAGTTTTTAATAACATAAGCATTATATCTGTTCTTGTTGTTTAGTCATTTTCAGTTGTGTTCAACTCTTCATGACCCCTTTTGGGATTTTCTTGGCAAAAGCCCTGAAATAGTTTGCCATTTCCTTCTCCAACTCATTTTACAGATAAGCAAACTAAAGCAAAAGGGTTAATGTGACTTGCCCAAGGATCACACAACTAGTAAGTGTCTGAAACTGGATTTGAATTCAAGTCTTCCTGATTCTAGGCCCGGCATTCTATCTACTGTGTCAATTAACTGCCTGTTACTTAAATTATTGATACATACTTCTGATAGGGCAGAGTTAGGAACCTCCCTGGGATAGCCCACTGAAGAATTATGTCCAAGTGGACAATACATCATTAATGACCACTTCTTGGGTTCAGTCATCTAACTAGTTCTGAATCCAACTAATACTATCCTCATTCCAACATTGGTCCATCTTGCCCACAAAAACACACAAAACTTTGTAAAACACATTGCCAAAACTTAGGTAGACTATTTTTTTTATTTAATACTGCATCATTTATTTCTGGAAAATTAAAAAACAATTAAAAATTTACGATGAAGCTTTTTTCTTTTTGGTAGACTATTAGGGCAAAGTTTCCTTCTTCCTTTGTGCTACCCAATCCTGTCTCCCATCAATCTTCCTAATAATCCCATTTTTAAAAAGGAAATAAATTTAGTCTGGTATGATTTATTCTTCATTAAACCTTTTTGATTCTGTGATCACTGCTTCCCTTTCTAAATCCTTGGTAACCGTCTCTTCAATAATATGCTCTAGACTGTTAGGAACTCAAGTCAAGCTATTTTTCCTTCTTTCAAAGATAAGGATTTGTATTCCTCTCTGAACATTAACTAGCCTTCCCAGCTTAGGGTGATTTGTAAATTTTATCAGTATACAAACATCTCCAGTCCCTCAGTGGCTCTTTAATCAGCCCAAGTATTTCAAAGCTATCCAATATTACCTCAGCCAGTTCTCAGGATCTGGGTAGGGTTTGTCAGGACCTAGTGATGTTAATTAGTTAGCATCATGTTAACTTACAAATTTCTCATTTATCTTGAGTTTCCATTCTCTGTTAAACATTTTTGATCTTTTTTTTTTTTTGAAGGCCAAATCTCATTCCTCATGGCAAAGAAAACAAAAACAAGATAATTATTAAGTATTTCTTCCTTCTCTCTGTCCTCCATTATAATTGCCCCCATGTATTCAGATCCCACCTCCTCTTTGATCTTCCTCTTGTCCCTGACCCAACAGCCATTTTTATAGTTCTTTGAATAATTGATGACCTCATTCTGGGCTTCAGAACTCCTAAAACTTTTTGTTGTTGTTTTTGCAGGATAGTAGCTTGATTCTATATTTATTCTCAATTACTTGTCCTTGATTTCATTTTCTATTCACAAACTTATCCTAATTTTTTTATTGATATCTTTTTTTTTTAATCTCACCTGTATTTCCCAATGTATTCCTTCACTTGCCTAAAGAACCATCCCTTATACTAAGGAATGATAAGAGAATGTTAAGGAAAACTAAGTAACATCTAAAAAGTACCCCACTTTTTCCAAGAAGGAGATTAGGACTTGCTTTTATCTCTCTTCTTTGGCATGAAGTTTTGTCTTTAAGATTTTGAACAATTTATTTTCTATTGTTTTATTGTTGTTCTTCCTATTTCCATTGCTGCAATTATTGTGCATATTGTTTTTCTGGTTATATTGTGCATAAGTTTAAATAATGTGGTTTGTTTTTTGTTTTCAAAAAAATTCATATATTTGCTATTAAACATCAATAAAGACCTATTAAACTTCTTTGACAACTATTTATACTTAAATGAATTTCAAAATATAAAATATCTATAACAGTTTGTCAGTCATGCCTTCTGAACTTGTGCTAGCTCTTTGATTTCTTTTCTTTTTTGTCCATTTCTTTCAATTCCCTTCCTGGAATGTCTATCTGGTTTTGAAGAATCTTTTCAGATTTCTTTATATTATCCATCCATCTTTGTGTTATAATAGTCCATTATATCAATACAACAATTAATCCAGTCATTCCTTTATAGTCATACATTTATATTATTTCTCAAACAACAAGCATTTGGGAAACTATTTTTATATTTTTTATTATGAACTTAACGAAGATTAAATAGAATGAGCGTTTCCATATGCAGCCTAGAACAAAAACAGAATTTGATGTGAAATGGTGACTCTCTAGTATGTGCAACATACTGTTCCTTTTAAGCATTAATAAATTCAGCATGTGCCTTTCAAAACTATCTTGTTTGTTTCTGATTCTGGCTTTCCTTTAGTTGTCTTGTGTGCAGTTTTTTTTTTTTTTTTAATCCTTCAAAGATTCTTTCTCACTCCCTCTCTGTCTTTCCCTCTCTATCTCTCTCTCTCTGTGTCTCTGTCTCTCTGTCTCTGTCTCTGTCTGTCTTTCTGTCTGACTGTCTGTGTGTGTCTCTCTCTGTGTCTCTCTTATAAGTCAATCAATAAGATACTTTTTTACCTATTTCCTTTCTCCTGGAAAAAAAATATAGGAGGAAAAAATAAACTAAATTCTCATAACAAATATGTAATTCAACAACGACAACAAAATCCACATTGGCCATATCTGAAAATATATTTGATTGTGCAATTTGAGTTCATCACCTCTCTGTCAGGAGGAAGACTAGCATGCTTCATCTTTGATTTTCCAGAATCCTAGCTCATCAATGCATTGATCAGAGTTCTTCATACTATTAAAGAGCAACCCTTTTTTGTTTTTGTTTTTCCTTTTAGTCTTATTTTTATTAACAGCTTTGTTTTACACAGCATCCATTTCTTATATGTTCTTTCTCCCCAGGAAACAATGTTTTATACTATAGAATTTTAAATATATATATTTTCAGTAAAATCAATCACTACAATTGGCAATCCTTTTTAGCATTAATGATGTCCAATCTTTTTTGTGTCACTGGAATCTTCTCCCTTTTTATATATCTTATGAATCAATCTCCTAATGTCCACATCATGTTACTTCCAGAACAGATCTCAATATGAGCTTGATCTAATTCAGTTTTTTTTTTATTCATCTTCTTCTCTATCGTTTCTATTTCATCACTTCCATTGTTCTTCTTGGGGGGAAATCGTAAGAAATCTTTACAGATCTTTTCTATTTTTCTTCTATTTGCTGCCCGCCTTTCTTTTTCACCCTCAAATACTCTGAGGATCACTGTATTTAGCTAGATCTTTCTTCAAACTTTCTTTTATCTAGTTTGCATTTGTATAATTAAACCTGTGCTGTCTCTGACTGCCAAATTCTTTGCTTGCCTTCTAAGTTAAAAGTTTGCTTACTAAGGTGCTTTTTAAGCTCTTTGGGTCTCTTCCTTATAGTGATCAGTAAACATTAAGTGCTTACTTTGTATCAGACTCTGTGGTAAGTAAGCCCTAGAGATACAAGGACAAGAATAAAGCAGCAGCTGCCCTTAAGAAACTTACTTTCTAATTCTGGAGTCAACGTGTACATATAACTGGGAATTCAGACTAATTTCTCAGAGGTAAGGAAAAATTCTGGCACCTGGCTGGAGGGTCAGATTTCTGTGAATTATAGTTTTGATAGACAGTGTGAACTTTTCCCTATGCCTTCTGCCCCAATCCCATGAGCTTCCCTCCAGGGGAGGGGAAACTCAAAATGTCTGTATAAACTACATTTCATAGAAATCCATACCACCTGAAACTTGAACCTTTTCCTACTGGCAAGAAAATAAGTCTGAATACCTGCTTACATACACATATGATTATATGCAGAATTCTACAAAATGAATCCAAGTTGTAGCCAGAACTCAGTCATTTTCATACCACTCTTCATTTGAAGAGATTGATTATTCAATCTCCCTCTCTTTTTTTTTTTCTGCATAAAGGTTGGAGCTTGGGAGAGCAGAAATACTGGTTTTCTGGTTTCTACCTTTGAAAGAGAAGACATGAGCTTCCAGAATCTCTTCAGGAAAGGTCCCTGAAGGGAGAGGAATGTCTGGAAAGAAGTTGACACCTTGTTCGTGTCCTTGTCCCCAGCTTACTAGATATATCAGGGGATTTCTCTTCAGGTAAGATCTGGGACTCTCTCTCATTTGAGCTGAGATGACTTGTTCCCAATCAGACAAGTTGGTGGGTAAAAACAGTCAGGAAACCTAAACTCAAATCCAGCCTGAGATACTGGATTAAAATTGTCCAATCTACAATAAAAGAGACGGAGACAGAATTCTTAGCCAGTGGCATTTTCTTAAAGTGTCTATGGTTCCCCCTAATGAAATGGACCTCAGATCTTCTTCAGATCTGAGATGCCCCCTTCTGAGCTCTGCAGAACTTAAAACTCACTATCCCTGGGGAATCTTATCAAACTGACTACTACTGACTGGAACAGAGTAAGAGACCAACTGCATTATTTCTCACATTCCGGCTATGTGATACTGGGTAAGTCATTTAAATTTTATCTGTCTTGGTTTCCCCTACTGCAAAATGGGGATTTTAATAGCATCAACTTCCCAGGGTTGTCAGGAAGATCAAATGAGATAATATTCATTTTTTTTAATATATAAAGCTTTTTATTTACAAAACATATGAGTGATTTTTCAACATTGACCTTTGCAAAAACTTTTTTTTTCCCAAGCTTTTCCCCTCCTTCCCCCCAACCCTCACCCCTAGATGACAGGTGATCTAATACATGCTAAATATGATAAATTATATGACAAATACAATACATGTATACATATCTATACAGTTATCTTACTGCACAAGAAACATCAGATCTAGAAAGAGAAGAAGAAAAAACAACCTAAGAAGGAAAACAAAATGCATGGAAATATTCACAGAAAGCGTTAAAATGCTGTGTTGTGGTTCACACTCAGTTCCCACAGGCCTCTCTCTGGATGTATATGACTATCTTCATCGCTGAACAACTGGTTTGAATCACATCATTGTTGAAGAGAACCATGTCCATCAAAATTGATCATCATATAGTCTTGTTGCTGTGTATAATGTTCTCCTGGTTCTGCTGATTTCACTCAGCATCAGTTCATGCAAGTCTCTCCAGTCCTCTCTGAAATCCTCCTGTTGGTCGTTTCTTACAGAACAATAATATTCCATAACATTCATATACCATAATTTATTCAGCCATTCTCCAATTGATGGGCATCCTTTCAATTTCCAGTTTCTTGCCACTACAAAAAGGGCTGCCACAAACATTTTTGTACATGTGGGTCCCTTACCCTCCTTTAAAATCTCTTTGGGATATAGGCCCAGTAGAAACACTGCTGGGTCAAAGGGTATGCACAGTTTGATAACTTTTTGAGCATTGCTCTCCAGAATGGTTGGATCCGTTCACAGTTCCACCAACAATGTATCAGTGTCCCAGTTTTCCCACATCCCCTCCAACAGTTATCATTATCATTTCCTGTCATTTTAGCCAATCTGACAGGTGTATAGTGGTATCTCAGAGTTGTCTTAATTTGCATTTCTCTGATCAATAGTGACTTGGAGCATCTTTTCATGTGACTGGAAATACTTTCAATTTCTTCATCTGAAAATTGTCTGTTCATATCTTTTGACCATGTATCCATTGGAGAATGGCTTGAATTCTTATATATTTGAGTCAATTCTCTATATATTTTAGAAATGAGGCCTTTATCAGAACCTTTGGATGTGAAAATATTTTCCCAGTTTACTGCTACCCTTCTAATCTTGTCTGCATTCATTTTGTTTGTACAAAAACTTTTTAACTTGATATAGTCAAACTTATCTATTTTGTGATTAATGATGACCTCTAGTTCTTCTTTGGTCACAAATTCCTTCCCCCTCCACAGGTCTGAGAGGTAAACCATCCTACATTGTTCTAATTTGTTTATAATATCATTCTTTATGCCTAGATCATGAATCCATTTTGACCTTATCTTGGTATATGGTGTTAGGTGTGGGTCAATGCCTAATTTCTTCCAGACTAGTTTCCAATGATCCCAGCAGTTTTGGTCAAATAGTGAGTTTTTATCCCAAAAACTGGGGTCTTTGGGTTTATCAAACACTAGATTACTATTGTCATTGAGTATTTTGTCCTGTGAACCTAACCTATTCCACTGATCCACTACTCTATTTCTTAGCCAGTACCAAATGGTTTTGGTGACCACTGCTTTATAATATAGTTTTAGATCTTGTGCAGCTAGGCCACCCTCATTTGCATTTTTTTTCATTAATTCCCTTGAAATTCTTGACCTTTTGTTTTTCCAGATGAATTTTGTTGTTATTTTTTCTAGGTCAGTTAAATAATTTCTTGGGAGTTTGATTGGTATAGCACTAAATAGATAGATTAGTTTAGGTAGTATTGCCATCTTTATTATATTCGCTCGACCTATCCAAGAGCACTTGATGTTTTTCCAATTGTTTAGATCTGACTTTATTTGTGTGGAGAGTGTTTTGTAGTTTTGCTCATATAGATCCTGACTTTCCCTTGGCAGATATATTCCCAAATATTTTATACTATCGATAGTTATTTTGAATGGAATTTCTCTCTGTATCTCTTGCTGTTGCATTTTGTTGGTGATGTATAAAAATGCTGATGATTTATGTGGATTTATTCTGTATCCTGCAACTTTGCTAAAGTTGTGGATTAATTCTAATAGTTTTTTAGTTGATT
>JAJPUD010022811.1:0-20833 GCA_023553655.1 Myrmecobius fasciatus | reverse complement strand
TCCCCTTTATACCTTTCCCCTAATCCTTCTATTAGTTTATCCCTTTCCTTTTCTCTCCTCCCTCCTACCTTCCCACAAGGAGGGTCAGTGCTTTCTTTGAAGCCAAATGTGTCTGATATACTCTCTTAGAGTCCAATCTAATGAGAGTAAGGTTTACACAATACTCATCGCCCACCCTTCTTTCCCTCAATTATATTAGATCTTCTATGTCTCTTTATGAGATTTTGCCTTATTTTATCTCCTTTATTTTTACTTTATTTTGCCTCCCTTTCCCCCTCCCTCCTTTTTCTTTTTCAGTATGGTATCCCTCCCACCCCTAATTTCTTTTCCATTATTATCAAAGAAAAATCAAATTATACTGCCCTTCTTTAAAGGATACCTATAGTAGGAATATCATTCTCAAGAGTTTTCCTTTTTACCTTTTTATGTTTCTCTTGAGTTCTCTATTTGGAGGTCAATTTTTTTGTTCAGATCAGGTCTTTTGATTAGAAATAGGTGAAATTCTCCTGTATCATTGAATGACCATCTTCTTCCTTGGAAGATGATCCTCATTCTAGCTGGATAACTTATTCTTGGCTGTAATCCAAGTTCTTTTGCCTTTCGGAATATCTGGTTCCAGGCCCTTCGATCCTTCAATGTGGAAGCTGACAGATCCTGTGTAATTCTAATGACAGTTCCTCAGTATTTGAACTGTTTCTTTCTAGCTGCTTGCAATATCTTTTCCTTGGTGCGATAGTCCTGAAATTTGGCCACGATATTCCTTGGGGTTTTAATTTTGGGGTCTCTTTCTGGAGATGATCGGTGAATTCTTTCAATGCCAATTTTGCCTTCTGATTCTAAAACATCAGGGCAATTCTCTTTCATGATTTCCTGGAGGATAGCATCCAGGTTCTTTTTTTCATCGTGGCTTTCAGGGAGTCCAATAATCATTAAATTGTCTCTCCTGGATCTGTTTTCCAAGTCAGTTGTTTTTCCTAGGAGATATTTCATATTTTCTTCTATTTTTTCTTTTGTTTTTGTTTAACTGATTCTTGAAGTCTTATTGAGTCATTTACTTCTATTTGTTCAATTTTAATTTTTAAAGTATTATTTCCTTCAATTATCTTTTTTAGCTCCTTTTGTAGCTGGCCAATTGAATTTCTTGATTCAATGCATTCTTTTTCCATTTTGCCAGTTTTATTTTTCAGTGAATTGTTGTCTTTTTCCAATTCACCAATTTTGTTTTTCAGTGAATTGTTGTCTTTTTCCAATTCACCAATTTTGTTTTTCAATTCACCATTTTTATTTTCCAGTGAATTGGTGATTTTTTCCAATTCACCAATTTTGTTTTTCAGTGAACTGTTTTCTTTTTCCAATTCACCAGTCCTATTTTCCAGTTTTTGATATTTCTGCTGCCCTGATCTCAATTTATTTCCCCATTCTTCTTCTAGTTCTCTTTTGAGATTCTTAATGCAATCATCCAGGTAAGCCTTCTGAAAGGGAGACCAACTTAAGTCTGCCTTTGTGGCTTCATCTGGGATTGTTTTCATAATGTCAGGATCTGGGGACTGTTCTATTTTTTCTCCGTAAAAGCTTTCTATGGTGAGAGCTCTCTTCTGCTTCTTGCTCATGATTTAAAGTTGGGATATTGGTCAAAAGCAGAAAAAACTGCAACAATTTGTATTTGCCCTGGGGCAGTTTGCCGAGTTGACTTCCGGTCTGAGGCTGGTCAGGCTAGATTCGCACTAGGACCACGTTTTCAGCTGTTCTCGATCCACCCTTTTCCAAAGGCAGATCTGCCAAAGCACCTGCCCGCAAGCAGAGCAAAGTGGCCCAGGCGTCTCCCAGGGGCTTCCTGGATGCCCAAAATCCGCCCTTCTATTGCAGCCCTGACTTCCGCCCCGGCTGGAGTCTGATAGCGACCAGCGGCCGATTTCCCCTGAGGGTAACCTTCTCCGGAGTTCTTTCAAGGTAGATCTTTGATAGAAGTGCGTTGTAGTCCAAATGCTTGGCGGGGCCCTCACTCAGAAACCATTTGGAAGGTTTACTTTGTCTGGGTTTGAGGGAATGTCCCGGGAGTTCACAGAGAAAGCTGTCTGCAGTTCGCCATCTTGGCTCCGCCCCCCTTCCTAATCAATTCTGTTTGACATTCAAAGCCTTTCATAAACTATCCTATTATTCTTCCAGACTTCTTATAATTTACTCCTCCTTAGCTAGGTTACTTGTCAATCCACTACTGCTGGAATTGTTACTATTCCTTGAACAAGGCACTCCCATTCTGGGTTTCCCATTTTTCTCTGCCTCTTTGCCTAGAATGTTTTTCCCTTCTTTGCCTCCTGACTTCTATGGAATAATTTTAGTTCCAAATAAAATGTGATGTTCTAAAGGAAAGTTTTCTCAAGCCCTTTTGATTCCAGGTCTTGCCTTTGTTAATTTTTTCATACTTTTCTTATCTACAGATTTTTAGTACATCTTTGCTAACTTCCTCATTAGATCTGAACTCTGTGAGAAGAGAGATTATCTTTCGCCTTTTATATATCCAATATTTAGCATAATACCTGACACAAAGTTAAAACTTGATAATTGCTAATTGACCATGCTAGTCAAAGTCATTTATGTCTTCTTAAAATTCCTCGATTACTTGAGATATGTACATTGTGCTATATAGGTGTGGATAACAGAGTGGATCAAAAAGCACAATCTTACAATATGTTGTTTCAAAAAAAAATTCTTGAAGCAGAGTAGCACATGGGATAAGCTTAAAGGATTGTAACAGAATATATCATGATTGAGATGAATTACAAAGAAAAGCTGTTCTAGCAATCCTAATTTCACAAGAAAAAGCAATAATAGGCCTAATTAAAAAGAAAAAGGAAAGAAACCACATCTTGAAAAAAGGTAGCATAGATAATAAAGCAATATAAAATACTATGTATATATGCTTACATAATATTTGAAAGCCTTATATTATAATTAACACAGCTTTCTTTATTAATCACTAATATGTACATAACCTTCACAAATTTGAAATTTGACAATAACCAAAAATTACAACAAAGATGTCATTGGATCCATTCTATAGAATAGAAAAATGTGCTTCCAAATGCAGTGAATGAATTGCCATCACTCAGGCCATGACTAAGTGACTAAAACAACACCGGAGTTAATGTCCCTGGATTCCAAACCCAGAGGTCTGTTTCATTATGACATATTGCATCCTTAACACTATTTAAAGCAGAGATACTAGCCTCTCATTTAAAAAAGTGAGAATCAACTTGGGAGAACACATTTCTCCACAGAGAGAGGTATAGTGGTAATCTTTTCTACTTAGAATACTAATGACATTGGACACAAAGAACATTACTAGAATTAGTTTTTCTGTTGCATGAATAGGACCAGTTTTCTAGGGTCCTATTACATAGTTGACCTTGGGGGTAAAATGACTGCTTCAATTCCTATTTATATACGTTTTATATTTCTTGCTGCTACTGAGTATCAATTATTGTTATGTCAAAGGAAAATCATAACATCCTTTGGATTTATCTTACAGGCCCTTTGTGAGGCTCAAATCGGTAACTAAATACAAAGGTGTTTGTTTATTTGTCCATTTTTTTTTGTAAATCATACAACATTATAAATGTGTCTGTAGTATGCAAGTCCTTTAAATTGAAGCATGAAGCAGCTGAAAATTATTTGATCCTTAATGAGAAAGGTAAGCCTGAAGTTCCTATCATAAACTTACCATCTCTCATTTTGACAGGAGACCTGTTTGTTAATAGAGTATCTGTGAACTATAGACTTAATCAGGTATTGAAATTCTACATAAAAAATGGAATTGTTCAAATAAATCCTGGTAAGATCCTCTTGAACAAAAAAAGAAAAAATTACTCAAAATATTTCTTTTTTTCTAATATAAATCATAAGATTGGTATGGAATGAACTTTGGAAAGTAAAAATCTTCATACTAGTCAAAGGATAATTTGGTATTATGAATAACAATAAAACTTTTTCTTAACTAATCAATAAAAAGAAGCAAAAAATAAAAGCAAAAATGATTGGGAGATGAATATTAAGGACATGTATTTAAGTCATTCTTTATTAATTATGAAGAATTTTTTTTTCTTCCATCAAAATATTCTGAGGGAAGGAATCTGCCTTTCACTATTGAGAACCTTATACAATTCATTTCTTTTCTTATATGTACAACCTTAGGCTGAGGGAAATTTGAGCTTCTTATTTTCAAAGTTGTCTTTAGTTCCACAATAGAACTAAGACATTTCAAAGTCGTAGGGCAAAATATTGTCTATAGCAGGAATAGTAAATACCTAAAAGAAAAAAAAAATCAATTTAAATAGGCATTCTTACCAAGGTAAAAAAAAGTCAATGTTTCTGGTTTTATCAAAATTTACTTACTATTTTACTGAGGTATTTTGTCTATTTTTTAAACATCACAAAGACTACATAACCCATGAACATGCAATCAATAAAAACTGCTCTTGTTCTAAGGAATAGACATAAGGAGAAAAATCTTTACTTAACTGAGGTAGGGAACTTCGAAGTGAGGAACATCCCTTTAGATAATAAAGAGAAATTTAATAAGACTAAATTGAGAAATTGATTTTGTCTCATAATGTATTCAAAAAATGCATTGTGTATCATAGTAAGGGATATGAAAAAATATATATATAGACAAAGAAGACTTTAACCTAGATTGTATTCAATATTTTAATAATGTCTCTCCTGGTTTTTTGTTGTTGTTGTTTTAGAAAGGTAGCATAAAGAAGGTGATCAAATAGTCTTGTTTGGTGAATCCAGAATTGCTTGAACAGATCTAAGAAAGTATTAATGAGAGATATTTTCCAGCCTTAAGCTTCTAGGTATAAAAAGGAAAAAAAAAAAACACTACCCTAAGTCAAGTATTGTTATAAAAATGGAAAGAAAAGTCATATCCACAAAGGATATCAGTATTAAATGGCCACTTAGTAGTACAGTATAGTTAATAAATGAAATAGTACCTTTTAAAATATAACATTGGAGGGAAAAAAATTAGATTTGTGCTCTAACTCCTCACTAATACAGAGTTCAAAAGAAGAAGGAATAGTTTTTAATTTGACAAAATGGGTTTTGAGTGGTTGTAAACAATAAGTTTAGGTGATTAGATTGATCATAGTGTTGCATCATTTTTGTATACCCAGTCTGTCTCTTCAAAGTGTTTTATATATGATATTTAGTTGGTTTTTAGATACATTTGTGAGGAAGGTAGTGTAGGTATTATTATTCTCACTTTGGGAGATAAGAAAATGAAATAGACTAAAATGATTAGATAGAAGGATTTTTTAATTGTTTTCTTTTTCTTTTTTAAATTTATTTTTAAAGCTTTTCTTTTAAAAATATATGCATACATAGTTTTCAACATTTACCTTTGCAAAACTTTGTGTTTCATTTTTTTTTCTCTCTTCCCTCTACCCCCCAACTAGCTGGTGTGCAACCCAATATATGTTAAAGGTGCAATTAAAAGGAAGTTTTGTCATGAAATTATAAAAAAAATAATCTCTTGAATTTCTCTTATCTGAATTTTACATTCAGCAAGCATAATGTTCCTTATACTGCTTCTCCCACGATTTAAGGACCTATAAAATTACTTTAAGGCAATAGATTCATAAGAAATGTGTTACATGCTATTACTTTCCTACTCCTCTCTTTTTTCCTTAGCCCACAATTAACATATGCTAGACTAAAGTTCCTTTGTATTATTCTTTACAAATTTCAAGCATCAATATATGTGCATTTGTGTGTGTACTGATTGTATGCATATGCATACATCCATGTGTATGTGTATATGTTTATATTTAGGAAATACTATGCCTTTGTCATCTGCCTTGAGGACATCAGGTTTTGAGAAAAAGCCATATACTATTGGTATTGTGGGGAAAGCATCAAGCTTGAAAGTTAGGGAAATTCTAATTCTGGTTCAGGCCCTTCATCTTTGTGTGATTTTGGAAAGGCCAATTCTTTTTAGACCTCAGGTTTCTTTTTGGTAAAGGATCTATATATTCCAATATATTTCTCTCAATATGTTTTTCATTTTATAGAGCTTTATTGGCAGGATGCTTTTAGCAACTGAATACATAAATATGATTACTAAAATCAAAATTGATCAGATCATCTTTTAAGAAATAATGGTTGGTCATGTCTCAGTGGCAAATGTTAACTTGGGGTTCTTTAGTGTCAACTCTGTTTATTACTAGAGGTATAATTGTGCTGACAGAATTGATAGGAAATGAGGATGTACTCTGGCTTTAAGCTTTTCCTGAATTATAAATATTCGAGCTAAGTAATCATTTTAATGTTACCTGGTGTCACAGATAAACAGAAGCAAATAATTTCAAGATCATTTTGAATTGATTCTGATTGTATGTGTACAAAAATTTTATTTTATTTATATCATTTCTTTTTAAAAGAAAATTTTCCTCTCAATTTTCTATGACATTGTAAGTAACCATTTTTAGATTTTAGGATTTAATTTTGGTTGTATCAGTATTTAAATTTTTAAATATTTTTTTCCTTGCAAATGTTGTTATATACATTTCCATTTGGTAGAAATTATTGTCATTGGTGCTTTTAAAAATTAAATTAAAAATTGTGTTTTCTAAAAAAAAAATTTAAGAAATACTATATATCATATATGTACACACATATTCAAACATAATTTCCCTACTTTTATATGCTATGTTATTTGCATTTCTTAGGAATCTGTCTTGTTGGGAAACTAAAAAGATAATAAAGAATTCAAAATAAATAATTTCTGTCTAATGGTGGTCTAATGTGATATCATTCTTGGTGGCTATTAAGTGTATAATACATTGGCAGAGCAAACAAAATATCTAAGGGAATAATTTCAAGAATTAATCTGCATAAAAGCATATTCTAGATAAAAGATTTCAGTATTACCATTCAAAGCATATGCTAAAAGCATGCTTTTGTGTTTATTCAAGGTTTCTTATTGTGCAAAAAACTATTTACAACCTATCCATTTATCTATTTGGAGTTTCTACCCTTAATGAGATAAAGACTTGCTAGCAAACTAGACATTGAGGATTATGATAAAGAAGAATGTGATAAAGTTGAGGAACATGATGCTGCCACTATTTCCAGTTGTTATTAATGTATTTGTATTATATAAATGATTTTTACACGCACAAATGTCTACAAAAATACCAACAGAAATGTAAGCTATTACTTTCTTTTGCTTTACTTCTCTGTATGTAGAGATAGATATGCCATAGATAATTTGATATTTACAAATATCAAATATTTGTAAATGAAAGCCATGGGGACAGGGATGATGTTTTTCTATTGCCTGAGAGAATAGAATGCTTAGATTTTTCAAGGGGGCAATAAATGATTGTTGTTTTACTGATTGATCAATTAAAGTATTCAGTAGTACTTGTAGCCTTTGCATTATGTGTGTATAACATCAGTATTTATAACAATGCTATATATGTTGTGATGATTACTATTATAAAGCACAATGATGACAAGTACCACTACCATTATCATTATCATCACTCCCCATCTCTACCTATGTACTAAAAATTATGTTTCTATGCTTCCAGATTACTCTTTGTACAAGTATATTTCTTCTACTCCCAAGAAACAATATTCTTTAGGAAACAAAAAAAATGGTATGGATAATGATATTTGTATTTTATTTTTTGCACTTATTTTTATTTCACAAGGTATTTTTCCCCAGTTTAGTCCCTGCCTCCTCAATACAAGCATTAATCATCATTTCATTCTAAATGTCAGTCAGAAAACTTTTTTGATGGAATTGAATTGATTTTAAAGCAGAGAATCTTAGAATGTTATAACTGGAGAACTATAGACATATAAAAAAGAATGGTAGGGAATATGGGCTGCTTTGAAGCTACAAATACAAAATTAGGAGATTAAGGACTTCAAACCACTTGCCTTAAAATGTCAGCTCTAGAATTGACTTTAGTAAATAATACAAAATAAAGACTGCCAAATAACAAAACATACTTTGGCAGAGTTTGAAGTGATACACACACACACACACACACACACACACACACACACACACAGAGACATATATATTTCAGAATGCTTGGAAATTGTCTAATCTGTTATCTTTATTTTTACAGAAAAAAAAAGGAAAGTGAGACCTAAGGGAGATAATGTACCTGTTGTTCCAGAATGATGATACTTTAGATGAGCTACAGAGCAAATAATGGTGGGAACCAATCTAACAACTGTAGTGGAATTCCTTCTCCTTGGATTTTCTGACCTTCCTGATTTCCAAGGGTTTTTGTTTGGTATTTTCTTAACTATATATGTTAGTATCCTGATAGGAAATGGCCTCCTCATTTTAGTCACCAAAATTTCTCGAGCTCTACACACTCCAATGTATTTTTTCCTTGGGAACTTTTCCTTCTTGGAAATCTGTTACACATCAGTCACTCTTCCTAAAATGTTGACAAATCTTTGGACCCAGAATAGAAATATTTCTTTTTTGAGCTGTGCTATACAACTTTGTTTCCTCCTTACTCTTGGAGGCACTGAGTGCTTACTCCTGGCTGCGATGGCCTATGACCGTTATGTAGCCATCTGTAAACCACTCTACTACCCTCTTATCATGCACCATAAAGTCTGTGTCCAGCTTGTAGTTGGTTCTTGGACCACTGGAATCCCAGTAATGATAGGTCAGACATATCAGGTTTTCTCACTTCCCTTTTGTGATTCTAATAAACTTAATCATGTTTTCTGTGATATACCCCCATTACTAAAGTTGGCTTGTTCAGATACCTCTGTGATAGAGCTCTCTGTCTATGTTGTTG
Organism: Myrmecobius fasciatus; assembly: GCA_023553655.1. Classification (NCBI taxonomy): domain Eukaryota; kingdom Metazoa; phylum Chordata; class Mammalia; order Dasyuromorphia; family Myrmecobiidae; genus Myrmecobius; species Myrmecobius fasciatus. The sequence continues at coordinate 11,996 of JAJPUD010022811.1, read as the reverse complement.
CTTTTTTGTTTGTCATGGTACCTTTTATATTGATAATCAGGTCTTATGTTAAAATCATCACTACCATCTTGAAGCTTCCATCAAACACAGGAAAATGCAAAGCCTTCTCAACTTGTTCTTCCCACCTTATAGTTGTCATTTTATTTTTTGGGTCTGCAACCATTACATATTCAAGACCCAAGTCAAACAACTCAGGAGAAATTGATAAAATACTTTCTCTTTTCTACACCATTTTAACCCCAATGTTTAATCCAATGATATACAGCCTGAGAAATAAAGATGTCATTGATGCACTGAAACAATTACTACCTAAGTGAAATGATAAAGGAATCCTCTGTCAAATTACAATTAGTTGCTTTGTGCTCCTTCATTTAAATTATTATTGAAATCCACCCTTTTCCATTCTATGATTTTGAAAAAGTTTTTCATTTTATGATAATTGTGTATATATAGGTATAAATTGACTTTGATTAGATAAGATAAACATCTACCCTAAATGTGTAATCAGGGATGAAAAGAATAAAATTATACACTTCTGTACTCAAATAGCTTACATTTCCTTGAAAGCAATGAAAAAACATGCAAATAGATTTTATATGTATACATATTGAAATTTCAAATGCTAAATAATTTCATGATGACAGGTAGAGGTCAAAAAAACATTATGTGAGAAATCATACATACATACATACATATATATACACATACATATATAGGGTTAATGGGAATGGATTTCTTAATGTTAGGAGCTCTTGCCAATGTAGCTTTATTCTATTATGTGGTCAAACATAAAACCACTTATTTTTCTTGATAGTGGTGTGTAAATTATCTAAGGCAGGAACAATTTAAGGTTGTTTTTATTTTCTTAGGTTATTGTTTATTTGCTTCTAATTAAAGGACACTGATAATATTTGACTTTGAACAAAATCAGATTTAGCTAGCATGCCGAGCTTTAACTACATCTTTCTCAGCTGATTGTTGAGTTTTGTGCCATGAACTTGTGCTTCATTGCTTTCTTTTGTTGCAATTTTAATTCTGTGACACTATATTTGCTAATATTTTATTCAATATTTTTGTGTCAATATTCATTAGGGAAATTGATCTATTATTTTTTCTCTTTTGACCCTACTTGGTTCAGGTATCAGCACCATATCTGTATCATAAAAGGAATTTGGTAGAATTTCTTCTTTCCCTATTTTTCCAAACAGTTTGTATAGTATTGGAATTAATTGCTCTTTAAAAGTTTGGTAGAATTTATATGTAAATCCATTTGGCCCTAAAAATTTTTCCATAGGGAGTTGTTAAATAGCTTGTTCAATTTCTTTTTCTAAAATAGGACTATTTTGGTAATTTATTTCCTCTTCTGTTAATCTGGGCAATCTATATTTTTGTAAATATTTTTCCATTTCACTTTGATTATCAGATCTATTGCCATGTAGTTGGGCAAAATAACTAATCATTGCTCTAATTTTCTTTTCATTGGCAGAAAGCTACCATTTTCATTTTTGATATTAACAATTTGATTTTTTTCTTTCTTTTATCAAATTAACCAAAAATTTTGTCTATATTGTTGGTTTTTCATAAATTCAACTCAGTATTTATTAATTCAATGGTTTTCTTAGTTTCAATTTTATTAATCCCCCCCCTTTATTTTCAGAATTTCAAATTTGGTATTTAACTAGCAGTTTTTAATTTGTTATTTTTATAGCTCTTTTTAGTTGCATGCCCAATTCATTGATCCTCTCTTTTTCTATTTTTGCAAGTAAACAAATTGAGATATAAAACTTTCCTGAAGAACAGTTTTGGTTGCATCCCACAAATTTTGATGTGTTGTCATTTTTTTTTTTCCATTTTCTTGGATGAAATTATCAATCGTATCTATGATTTGTTGTTATACTTACTCATTCTTTAGGGTTAGGGTTAAATTATTTAATTTCCAATTAATTTTTGGTCTCTTTTCCTCTGGCCTTTAATTGCCTTCAATTTTTATTGCATCAACATCTGAAAAAATGCAATTACTCTCTGGTTTTCTGCATTTGATTTTGAGGTATTTATGCCCTAATACACAGTAAATTTTAAATAGGTTCCATGTACTGCCTTAGGAAAAAAGTATATTCCTTTCTGTTTCCATTCAATTTTCTCCAAAGCTCTATCATATCAAACTTGTCTAGAATTCTAATTTCCTCCTTAATTTCTTTCTTCTTTATTTTGTGGTTTGACTTACCTAGTTCTGAGAGAGCAAGGTTGAGATTCCCCACTACTATAGTTTTGCTGTATATTTCTTCTTGCAGCTCTCAGCTTCTCCTGTAGGAATTTGAATACTATACCATTTTGTGCATATACTTTTTATATTGATATTACTTCATTATATATGGGACCTTTTAGCAAGATGTAGTTTCCTTCCTTATCTCTTAATTAGATCTATTTTTGCTTTTGATTCATTTGAGATCAGGATCACTATCACTGCCTTTTTTTATTTCAGCTAAAGCATAAGATTCTGTTCCAGTCTTTTTCCTTTACTTTGCTTTAAATGTGTTTCTTGTAAGAAACCTGTTGTAGGATACGGCTTTTAATTCAGTCTGTTAACCATTTCCCTTTTATGGGAAAGATCATCCCATTAACATTCACGATTAACATTCCTAACGCTTTATTTCCCACCATTTTGTTTTCCCCATTATATTTTTGTTTCTTTCACCCTTTCATCCTGGTATTTTGTTTCTATAACCTCCTTCAAACAGCCCTCACTTGTTACAGCTCCTCCCCCTTTCTTATTCCTTTTCCTGTCTACTTTTGTTCTCTTTATTTTCTCTTAACCTCCCCTTTTAATTTCCCCTTTCCCCTCCTACTTCCCTATGGATTGAGACAAGTTTTTCTGTGAAGCTACATATGTCTGATATCCTTTCTTTGTGCCAAATTTGACAGTAAGATTCACACACTTCATCTCCTTCCCTTCTTTCCCTAAATTGTAATGGGTCTATTTTGCCTCTCCAAACAAAACTATGCATTTCAAATGTTTTGCTAAGTTAAATTTAAAGCACTATATAAATGAGAAATATTATTGCATATTGTGCATAGTGTTAAAAATATTCATTGAAGAAAAACAAATATTATTTAATATTATTTGAGAAAGTTAAGTTTAACTTATTTTCATTCCTTTTTTATTGTAATTAATGACTCATTTTATCTTAGTTCCTTGAGGAAAGCATTAAAAACTATGTTACTATGAAGAAATTAATATTCATAAAGGAGAATAACAAAATTTCATGAAGAAGCTCTTAATTCAAAAAGTTCTAGTTTTACTGGACAAAATTTTGAGCTTTGAGTCATAATCATATCATACAGAACTATGTCTAGGAGAATAACTAGAAAAATAGAAAGTTCTTGGATGATATAATAGACACATTTTAAAATTATTTTTAAGTCATCATTATTTCATGTGACAGAAAAAAAAGCTGTGAATAGTTTGGAGGAGATAAAAGGACAAGGACTAGAAAAAATGTGGTGTCATGTCAAAATGTTTTGAAAAAATAATATATAAAGATCATATTATTTCTCAGTTTTTACTGAAGGCCAATTTCCAGCTTCACTTTCATTCCTAATATTCCAAAATACTTTTTTAAAATAAATTCAAGAATTTCAATGGATCCTTAAGATAGGTAAAATAATAATAATGGAATTCCAATGCATTGTTTCTTAGAAACTTCATAATAGTTTTACTGAAATGAATAACATGGCAATCTCATAAATGTTTATCATATTCTACAATTTTAATACATTAGAATCTACAACAAATGTTAAAAATCAAAATAACCTAATATATCTAATTCAAAGCATTACTTTTAGAGTATGGCACTAAGTTCCAAAAGAGTGGTGGAACTGATCTTCCCTGAATTTGTTTAAAAAAAAAAAGTGAAAATAGATGAAGGAGATCTCACTATCCTGGAAGAATTTGTTACCCAGGGATTTTGTGACATACCCAATCTTCAAGGGTTCCTCTTTGGGATTTTCACAATCCTCTGCATGAGTACATGTGTATTCTGATAGGAAATGGACTCATTATTGTAATAATCAAGACTGGCCCAGCTCTTCAAGCACCCATGTATTTATTGCTAATTTTTCCTTTTTGGAAATCTATTATATATCAGTTGTTCTTCCCAAAATGTTGATAAACTTTTGGACTCAAAACAAATATTTCTTTTGTGGTCTGTTGTGCAACTTTGTTTTTTGCTCATTCTGGGAACCACTGAATGTTTTCTTTTGGCTGTAATGGTATATGACCACTATGTGGCTATTTGTAAGCCCCTCTATGACCCTGTCATAATGACCCAAAAATTATGTAACAGATGGTTGTTGGGTCCTGGATATGTGGTATCTCAATGCAGATAGGGCAAACATACCAGATTTTCACTCTGCCTTTTTGTTATTCTAATTGAATCATGATTTCTATGACATTCTTTAATCATTAACATTGGCTTGTGAGGACACATCTATAAATGAATGTTTTGTCTATATAGGGGCTTTGCTGTTTGTTATGGTATCTTTTCTCTTGATAATTTGATCCTATGTAAAAATCATTTTCACTATCTTGCATCTTCCAGTGGTATGGAGAGATTCACAGCTTTTTCATCATGTTCCTCCCATCTCATTATTGTGGACTTATCCTTTGGGTCTACTATTATAATATATGTAAGACCTAAGTCCACACATACCCCAGGAATAGATAAGGTACTCTCACTTTTCTATACCATTGTAACCTCAATGTTTAATCTTTTGATAAATGGCCTAAGAAATAAGAATATCAAGGTAGCACTAATGATAATGATAACTAAATAAATATGGTATTAGAGAAAATAGAACCCAGGTCCACATAATTTTAACTCACAGTTTAAGTTTCTTTCTTTTTTTTTTGCTGAGGTAATTGGGGTTAAGTGACTTGCCCAGGGTCACACAGCTAGGAACTGTTAAGTGTCTGAGACCAGATTTGAACTCAGGTCCTCCTGACTTCAGGGCTGGTGCTCTATCCACTGCACCACCTAGCTGCCCCACAGTTTAAGTTTCTTTAAAAATCTCCATTCAATCTATTTCCTTATCCTTAATTGAATTTTTATATTAAACAGTAATAATATCAAATCTTAAAAAATAGTTGTCCCCCATTACTTCACATGTACCTTCTTAATTAGAGAGGGGTGGGGAGAAAGGGAGAGAATATGGATCTCTAAGTTTTAAAAACAAAAGCAAAAAAAAAGTTTTACATGAAACTGCAGAAAATTTAAAAAAAAAGAAATATATATTTTTTTACAAAATAAAAACTTTTTTTTTCAATTTTGGGGTTTTGTTCAAGATCAATGTCATGAAACCATTCAAAATCTAACACCTGCATATTTATAGGTCATGTCTTAGGACAATCTTTGTGGTTTGTTGTTACCAAACACTATCACCTATTTAACAACACTCTTCAATCATCCTGAAGTCAATTTAGAAATTAGTTGTTATATAGTAAAACTAAGACCAAAATATAATAAAAATATATTGCTGGCCCCGTCCTTTAAAAAACATTCAAATAGAAACAAAGATATATGGCTTTGCCTGATTCATGTTTTTTAAAGATTTGAGAAAACATCCCAAGGTTTTTCTGGACAATATTCTGACACATGATACACATGAGAAGCAAATATTTAGAAATTGAACAGCTGAACAATTATTTTTAAAGAATAGTTGAATTGCATGTTCATGAATAAATTTATACATACATACACATATATACATTATACATACATACATTCATACATGTGTATTTAGAATTGTTGCACTTAGCATTTTTCAGGGCAAATTCAAAAGATTTTAAACTGAAAAAAAGGTAGAGGGGTTGTGGGAAAATGACAATATTTATGATTTATAGTAGCTCATATGACTCACAAAAACTCATAGTTTTAAATGCATCCATGAAGGATAATAAATTTTTAAAATTTCATGTAGACACCTCCACCACTTAGGTTGCACAAAAGGAAAGTTGGAGCACTGAAGAAACTAAAGTAGAGAATGATGCAAAGATTCCCCAGAACATTTGAAGAGGTGATCTCTAGAGGTTGAGTGTTTCTGAGTTCAATAATGTCTAATTGGAAAGACAGATTTAAATCCAGTGGCAAGAGAAAGATCATAGGCAAAGTTAAGATTGAGGCAATTTCATTGGCAGGTACCTAGCAATAAAGAAACAACTCAGTTTAGCAACATGGTGTGGTAAAGGTTCTAGCTGGAACATCCCCAGAATGGCTGGAAAGATGAGCCTACTCTGGAAAAGCTCCTTTGTACAAGTGAAAGACTTTACACACCATTAATTGGTTAAGGAGTAGACTTGACTCAAGCATATCCCTAGAACCTTGACACTGAGGTGGCTTAGATAAGAAAAGTAAGAAAATAATCAAATGCTATGATGCAATGTATTGTACTAATACATGCTCATAAGGCAAAATCAAATGAAAATAATTCTGCCATAACACATCTAAGTAGAACTACAGGAAAACAAAAAAAAATGTTCTCCAAATTACCAAAAGGGTATCTAAAAGAAATGAAATGAGATAAAGAAAGCATCAGGAAAGAATGGTAATCTTCAATAAATAAATAAATAAATAACTTGTAAAGACTAAATATTCTGAAAATCAAAATAGCAATTAAAATAAATTGTTCACAATTATTCACAAAAAAAGAATAATTACCTTAAATGGAAAAATATATATAAATTTTAAATCATCTGGAAAAGAGTTCTAGGAAATATTGTATAAGTAATATTAAAATCTAAAAATTATTGTAAAAATAACAATGACTAATACTGTATTCCAAGCAATTATAAAATAAAATCTATGTAGGAATCTCAAAAAAATAAAAGTGGGAAAGAAATTCAGAAATACAAACTCCCTGAAGCCAAAATTCAGAACTTAAAAGTTCTCAGCATAGCTTTCCCTATAATCTGTTTCTCATAACTATACATTGCTTCCAGGAAACAAACAAAACCAAAAAAGCAAACGAAAATTCATATATTTGACTATATAAGATTTGTTCCTAATAAGATGCCTCAGTTTTCTTTTCTATTTGAGAATGGGTGGAGAAAATAAAATATTATATGTGTGTATGTATATGTATGTGTACACATACACATACATATACAAACATGCATGTATATATATTTGAATAAATTGAACTAAAGTTTTTTTTGGATTTTTTTTTATCATGGTTCTTTTCCAACTACACTACAGATACACTTGTTCAACCTATAAAGGAAGGTCAAAGGCAAACACTGTGCCCATTTACGTACTGCATAATGGACTGCTACAGATGAGGATAAATACTTTGATAAAAAAAATCCTCGTTATTTTCCCAAAATAATCAAACATAATGAGAATTGGCCCTTCTATTACTGAAGTTGGTACTTCACCTTTTAAAGTAAATTGTCATCACCAGAGCTATTAATCAGTGACTTCTAGTTTCATAAATAATCTTATGATTTTATGGTCATAAATCAACAAATGTAAAGGATTTCAAAAGTCATTTCATTCATTTCCATGCTGTTCCATATGAAACTGTGCCCTAATTATGTGAAAATACTTCCCATCAATTTTAGTTAGTAATCAGCACAAACAAATTTGGAACAATGGTCTCCTAACTAATCACAGGGCTCTCTCCAGGGTATCATCTTATTAAAATGATATTCATAAGGCTGGACTTGGTCTTAAAAAGAAAAACCTTGGCTTCTCATTAAAAAGTGTCAAATACTATGGAACAGGTATTTTCCCTGAAGATCATAGAAGAGAAAGAATCTTCTGAACTTAAAGAGGCCTAATATCTTTAAATAAAGCAGCACTTTTAGAGGAACATAAGTCCCTGTTTTGTTTTGTTTTTTTTGTTTGTTTGTTTGTTTTTTATTTCACTGGCAGGGCCAAGGATTTAATGATTAAACGTCATATGCATTTAATTCATTATATATCTGTAAGTCAATATATATTATACCATGTATGGTCTTCAAAGAATGAAGTGATGTATTATTTTGTGTCAATCTAAAAAGGTATGTTTGAGTTCTTTTTTTGCCAAATTCCAGCTTCTTTGCCTTGAGGAAAATATCTGTATATAGGTGATATGTAAGTATTAATACATAGTTATGAAATGTAGTAACAAGAATCTTTAGGGATGAAGAATTAAAACAGGAAAGAAAGAAAGAGAGAGAGAGAGAAAGAAAGGATGAATGAATGAAATGAAAAAGAAGGAAATGAAAAATGGAAGGAAGGAAGGAAGGAAGAAAAGATAGAAAAAGAAAGATGGAAGGAAGGAAGTTCTTGGTACAGTGGAATATATACATTTCAAATTGTCCTCATAAGCAGATCAGATATAATTGACAAGGATGTATTTTGGGGAAATTATCATTTTTAGGAATACAAATAGTCATTGTGTTAATATTCACTTTAATGAAAATTGCATTCCATCATACTAATTAACAACAAATAGTTTAAAATGAGAAACATCCAAAGTACAAAACCATTTAAATCATTTTTATCTTTCTTAGAATGACAGAAAATTGTATCCCAATAAAAATGAATACCCTATATTTACCATAGAAACAAAGGTAGAATTTATTCTTCTATGGAATAATATCCTATCAAAGAAGACAAAGAACCAAGGTTTTTGTTGTTATTGTTTTACTTTGCTTGTTTTCATGGATTTGTTTTAGTAATACTGCCAATATAGATAACCAAATTATTATGACCACACTATTTTTCAATTTACAGCCTCTTGATTGGCCCTAGCAAAAGTAAAACTGTGTGGTATGTGTTTTCTTCTTTATAACATTGTTTAGATATATTCAATAATTATTCACTTTCTGTTCTTTGTTATCTGTGTCCTGTATCAGTAAAAACGTCAGAGTAATTGATGTAAGCTACCTCAAAAATGTCCTTTTACTCCATAAGTGCATGCCAAAATAAGCCTGGAAAAAGAGAAGGAGAAAAAGAAGCAATAAAGAGAGGGCGGAAGAGAGGAAGGGTAAGAAAGTAAGAGGGAAACAGGAAAAAAGGGAAAAATGAAAAAAGAACAGAGGGAGGAAGAAAAATAGAAGAAAAAGAGAAATGTGAAAAAGCCACTTACCAGCACATTTAACAATGATAATCTTTTAAAGTTCTACTTGGAGAAAATGAAATTAGAAAGTTCCACTAAATGTACATTAGAATTATGTTAATTCAATTTCATCATAATCTTTTTTTGGAAAAAGTGATGCTGATTACAGAACAATATACTTGGGGAAACTGTCTCATTTCTTGTAGTGACTCTCATAGAACTTTTTAAACTACTTAAAACTTAAATTTAATTCCTGATTTATGTATTAGAACTTAGAATACAATTGAAGGGAAGAATCTAAGGATAAGAATAAAGATTGCTAGAATTCAGAGGAAAATGTTATTATATAATAAAGATTGCTTGTGATATAAGAACTCCTGACATAAAGAATGTGAAATTTGAATGGATCTTGTAGATTATTTAGTCCATTTAACTTTTCAATAATTGGAGAATATGTCCAAATTTCATGAAAGGCAATAAATATTGTAAGCAAACATAGCTAAGGCTAAATATAAGGTTGTTACACAAGTTTTCTTTTGTGAATTTTATAAAAAACAATTTTATACTTTTCAAATATTTTTATCTCTGTATTATCTTGATAGAAAAATAACAAGACAGATATAATTATTCATATTTCAAAAATGCAAAACAAGAAGCATATAATTTGAGTTATATTTCACATCGTGCAGTATATTTTTTGACAGAGTAAGAAATAAAATTCAAGACTGATCATTGAGGTCAGTAATGTTTACACCCCAAGACACTGCCAATTCTCTTTTCCAGTTCCATAGGGAAATTGAGGATATGAGGGCAGGAGAAAGTACTAGATTATGAACCACTTATTGGAATGCAGGAAAAGTCAAAGTTCATCTTAGATTATTAAACCAAACAAGTTGAGTGGATCAGAAGCATGTAAGGGACAATATACCATATGTGAAATGTTATTTCTAATTTGAACTAGAAAGTGTTTTTTTTTAATTGAAACTTAATTGTTTGCTTGTATTATTACATTTGCTATATTCAAACTCCTCCTAAAGTCTCTTAATACTTCCTGTCTTGACAACACATCTTTTAATGGAAATTTACCTGTACCTTTTATCAATGGGCTTTGTCTGAGCTATTTTGATTTACTAACTCACAAAACTTAGTAAATGTCCGCTTCTCTGAAAGTTCCCTTTTTTCCTTTTTTCAAGGGGAAAACAAATGAGTTAATTTCCTCAAATTGCAAAGTTATCAAGAACCTGGCTTCTTGATGAACTGGTGAAATGTCAAATAGGTAGATTAAGTTCTAAACATGAAATTCATTATTTCATCTTACTATAACTGAGATTGTGGGTAAATCTTAAACTTTGTAATATGGTAATATGAATAGATTGCATAATATCCTGGAAGACCTCTTCCAAATCTCATTTGATCATATCAACTTAGTAACCAATAATATAAGATCATTCAAGTTTAATTTCAGACCTCAAACTCTGAGAATTTGATGTCAGTCAATTTATTTATAATGTCAATTTTGACATTGTAAAATAAACAATCTTTATTATTTTATAATTTTAAAAATGGATTGATTATTGATAAATTATGTGCAAGATAAAGATAATACTCAGAGATAAGAACTTGTTAGTATGAACATATTTTTTAAAAAAAAATAAACTTTAAGGCATCACAGAGTAAATGCTAAATATCAAACAATATAAGTGTTGTGAGAATTCTGAGAATGTAAGATTAATTGACTTCATATGGTAAGAGCAAGCTTTACAAAGAATAGGGGAAAATTAATGGGATTTTTCTGGAGTGCCAAATTTCCAGCAGGCACAAATCAGTTTGAAAAACTATTATAGATGCAGAATAGCAGAATTACAAATATAATGATGGAAAAAAGTATGAGAAATAATGAGTCATGGTTTGGGAAATAAAATTTTTGCTGTTTTTATTTGTTCATTTGTATTTATATCTATTTGTGTTTATATTTGTATTTTGATTGACACTATCAAACACTAAACATTTATTAAGTCATCTGCTATTTTATTCAATGTGTCTATAACTGATCATATGTTATAAATCAACCCCTCTCCCTTTATATATACACATGTATGAACACATGTATGAATATATGTATATGCATGTCTATATATGTATATTTGTACATATATGCCTATATATAGATATAGATATCTTTCTAGATAGATATAAATAGAAGCTTACATTCTAATTAGAGATATAAAGTTGTGCAATAAAAAGAACCCTGAATTGCAAATAAATATTACTTGATTGATTTTTACGTATTTGAATCTCAGATACCTTCCTTATATCCATCAGGGATTCAGCTATATGGTCTATAAGCTGTTTATTATTAGTAGTGAACTTCATAGTCCTATAAAGACAATATAAGTGTCATAGAATCAATATATTCCACACATTGTTTTCTATGTTAGAATTCCTGGTTTGTTTTTACAGAAGTTATTGCAATTTAAATGTTCCAGAATTATACAAACCTAGAAACAATGAGCTAGAGGGGACCAGAATATCAGATATGTAAAGGATATTAGAAAAGGATGTAACTTTTTAATGGATAAGGCATATTGGGACAGATAGATATAATGTAAGCACAAGTTATTTCCACAATAGGATTCTTTAATAAATCAATTTAAATTATTTTCCAAAAAAATATTTCTCTCTCAAATGAGTTCTATTAGAAGTGCATCAATAATTAAAGATTCCACCTTCTTGCTTTTCTGCATGTGTGTATAAGTGGATAGATAGAACTTTCAAATAACTTAGACTCTAGTAGGTGGTCTAATACACATACATAGGACTAGTATACACTGCATACACATCCACTGGAAAAAAATGCCTATTTACATATATATGCACATATACATATATATATATAT
>JAJPUD010022810.1:0-20835 GCA_023553655.1 Myrmecobius fasciatus | reverse complement strand
CCTTGACCCTGCTGGTCACTCTCCCTGACCTCTCTGCAGCCCTTGACCCTGCTGGTCACTGACTCTTCTGCAGCCCTGACACTGTGGGTCACTGACCTCTCTGCAACCCTTGACCCTGCTGGTCACTTTCCTTCCCATATGGGCTCTCCTCTCTGGGTTTTTCTGGTACCTATCTCTCTTGCTTCCCCAGGCTATAAGAGAGACTTGCCAATTATCATTCCACGTGATGACCACTAACCAGAACTATCCCCAAGGGGCATGCTGGGGCCAGTTTGAACTGGAAAGAGCTGGTTGTTAAATTTTTATAAGAGCATGAACAAACACTATAAAATCAGGATTTGATTTGTTGTGTTGTTCATTTCTATACTCAAGGAAGTGATGAAAAAACGTTAGATCACCAATTAAACTTAAAGGTATGTCCTTCCTGCATTTCCCCTCCCCATAAAACGGTAAATTTTCCCTGGCACATTCCTAGTTTGGCTTTACCCCAGGCTCTCTTTTTTTCCCCCTTGGTGATTTCACCTCCCAAGGGTTTGATTATCACCTCTGTAGACCCTCCTCAATTCGAGATTGAGCCCTAATCTCTGAAATGCAGTCACCCACCATACACCACATGCATCTCGGACCTCTCAGATTCATATTCAAAAGAGAAGCCATTATTCTCCCCCTCCTCCCAAACCATTCCAACTTTCCTACAATAGTGAAGGACACCCCCATCCCTCCAGTCACTCAGGCCTACAACCTGTCATTCTCAGCTCAGCACTTCCCCTCGCCTCACATCAGTGAGTCTTGTTTGGATCCTCACATCTCTTCCATTCCCCTTGTTTTAACTCACACAGTCACAATCCCAGTTCAGACTCTTGCAATAGTTTTCTACTTGAAAAAGGTTTTATTGGTTATTCTTTTTTTTTACAGTACCATTCCCCCTTCCCTTCCCATTTCTTTCCCTCAAAGACAGCCATTTTATACAAATTTTTTCAGCATCCAAGTTTATTTTTTAAATTTTTTTATGTTAAACATGGTAGATTTATGTTAAATCCAACATGTGCATACATATTTATACAATTATTGTGCTGCACAAGAAAAATCAAATCAAACCAGTAAAAAAAAAAAAAAGCGGAATAAAATGCAAGCAAGCAACAATGGAAGGGTGAAAATGCTACAACAAATGTTTTTTAAGGAAAAAAAAATCAGTACAATTGAAGAATACACTGAAATTTCAGTCTGAAAATGTGTGTTCACTTCCCCAATCTGAAAGGGGTGGGGATGCCTTCTCAAATCTCTTCAAAACTTGGCAATATTCGGGACCAGGGGGGGAGAAATTTGTAACAAAGCTTTGTAACGGTCAGTGTTGAAGAATTACCCATACATGTTTTGCAAATAAAAAGTTTTAATTAAAAAAATATATATATAGGGAGAAAAAAAAACTTGGCAACATTTGCTATTGATTTGTTATGTGGTGGTGCTTTCCCTTTACTAAGATTTACAAAGTACCCCATAAATGTTGTCGCATTTGATCTCCACATCGACCCTGGAAGGAGGGAGCTATTATGGTGGTCCTTTCACAAATGAGGAAAGTGAACAGCTAGGAGCGACTTGGCCCGGATGTCGGGCAGTATTGGAATGACTAGGGGCCTAGCCTCTATCCCTTCCCTGGGCACGCTGGCTGGCTCACCCTCAGGCCTGGACCCAGGTGCCTCTTAAAGCAGCTTTCCTGCCAGAAGTCTCTCCCCTCTCCAACATATCCTCCACCGGGCTAACAAAAAGCTTTCCCTGAAGCACAAACATGTCTGAACATGTGACTTCCTCCTCAGTGAACTCTAGGGCTTTTTATTAAATCATTAATTTTGACATTTCTAGTTCATGACCTGGCCCTTTCCTCCAGTCTTTTTATACTTCCACATATTCTACTTTCCATCTGCGCTAATCACTGGATGCTCTTCACACGAGCCACTCATCTCCTCTCTCCATGCCTTTGCACTGAACAACTGCCGTTCTAGGAAGGCTCTTCCTCCTCCCCTCTGACTCTTTCAAAGGTCAGCTCAGTTACCACCTTTTTCAGGAAGCCTTTGGGCAGGGGAGGTGTCTGTGTGTGTCTGGGTACAACTGTGAACACCCCATCAAGTGCAAAGGTAATGCCTCCCCTGAGATTACTGGGGACTTGCGCTGAATTTATCTTGTACACGTTCAGTTAGTCTCTCCTATCACAATGTACACTGGACCAATTGAATCTCTGCCACTTGACCCAATGCCAGACACCTAGAAAAAGTTTCACACTTACTACTTGTTAATTGACTTTCCCTGTTCTAAGGGTCCCTCCCAGTTCTGACATACCAGGCTCTATGGTCCATTCCCTTTATTATTATAATTTTTTTTTTTTTTTTTTTTGCTTTTTGGTGAGGCAATTGGGGTTAAGTGACTTGCCCAGGGTCACACAGCTAGGAAGTGTTAAGTGTCTGAGGCCAGATTTGAACTCAGGTCCTCCTAACTTCAGAGCTGGTGCTCTATCCACTGCACCACCTAGCTGCCCACTATGGTCCATTCCCTAACACTCTCACATTACTTATGTAATCTTTCCCTTTAGATTCCAAGCACCTTACATTGTCTTTATATCCCTGATGTTAAGCACGGGACCTCAACCAGAAACTGACTCATTTAATATTTCTTGAATGTATGATAGACTATCAAGGCTGGGAGGGGCCTTAGAACAGGGGATGTCAGAGCTGGGAGGGAGCTTAGAAGAGGGAACGTCGTCCCTCGGGGCTTCCTTCCAGGCCAATCCCCCATTTGACAATGAGGGAATGGAGGGCGCAGTGGAGAAGCCATTCCCCAACCACGAGCCGTGACCCCAGTGACCCGGAAAATCTACATGCTTGAGCCGAGAGTTATTTATGTTCGTTTCACTCAGAACCTCTCCCTCAAAGCCTCTTCCCCCAGAAGAGAAATTCGAACACGCGACCATTAGCGCTGACATCCCCCGGCCCCAGCCCCAATCCTCTGAAGCGCAGGCGTGCTGGGACCAGATGAGACCAGCCGAGAAAGGGCGGGGAGCAACACCCGACAGAAGCCCAAGTTAACGCATGCGCAGTTTCTCACGCTCTGCAACCCGGCACCCTCAGCGCATGCGCGATGACGTCACTCTAGCGACAATCCTCTTAGCCGTCGCTCCCCTTTCCCCCCCTCCCTCTTCTCCCGCCCCCCGATTCTGGGACGCCAGCAGCATCGCTCCCCAGCGTCTTCCGTTGATTTGCCGGTGACGGGCCCCTCAATAGCTCAACGCGGGAGAAGCGCGCGCCCTGGTCGTGGCGCTACTCAGCGACCAACTCAGGTAAGAGCCGGGCGGCGCGCGGGCAAAAGGGTCCCTCCCACCGCGGGCGCGCGCCAGGGCCCTCCTCCCTCCTTGGGAGCCCCCCATGTGCTTCTGTCGCAGCCAATCAGACGTCATTTTAGAGAAGTGGGCCCCTCCCCTTTTCTTTTCGCGCTGGGGCCAAAGGACCAATCAGAGGCCAGCTCAGGGAGGACTGTGCCCATATCCCGCGCGCGCTGAGGCCTCCGCGACAGCGAGCCAATCAGGATTCAGTTCAGAGCAAGGCGCGCGGACGAGCGAACTCCACCCTCCCCCTGCACGTGCCTGATTCCGTCCTTCCACCCCCGTTAGCTTTCCTCCCCCACCATTGCTGGCAGCCCAACCCGGAAGTGATCGAGAAAGGGCCCACTACCACCTTATTGTCCCCTCCTACCAGGCGTCAAAGTACCTGAGGTGGGGGAGGAGAGGCTCACGGTCCGAATCTCGCTCCCGACACCACCCGGGTGACCTTGGGCAAGTTACTTAATGGTCTTACCTGTAAAATGCTTAAGGGGTGGTGGCTGACAATGGGTCAGGTCCACAAGCATTTATTAAGCCCTTTCTGTGTACCGGACGTTGCGCCAGGCGCCGGGAGTGGAGAGAACAGCAGAAAGAAAATGGGCCCCTGCCCCCTGGAGGCTTACACTCTGACGGAACCAGCCCTAAAAGAAGGGGGTGGGGGGAAGGGGGCCCTAGCCGACCTGCCCACATTCAGTGTCATGTGACCCGTGATCTGGGCCGGGCCCGTGGGTGTGCGTGGAAATAGAGACCTGAATCCCGGCCTAGTGAGCTGCTGCCCAGGGTCCTGTCGGGGCCCACCCAGCGAGCTCTCCATCTCCCAGCAGGGCCCCCCCCCTTTCTCTCTCCCCCTTCCCCCACTCCAGGAAGCTCCCCTTCCCTCGGCAGGGGGCTCTGGTGCCCACCCCGGGAGCTGTCCATCCAAACAGGGGGCCCTGGTGCCCCCCCCACTCCCCTTCCCCAGGAAGGGAGACCAGAAAAGTTCCTAGAGCTGGGAGCACCCCCACATCCAGGAGCCTCTACTTGCGCGCTACTTCAGGGAGGGCCCCCAATTTTGCTTCTTTCCTCACCAGGTGGTGCCATGTCTGAGTCTGGGCACAGCCAGCCCGGGCTCTATGGGATAGAGCGGCGACGCCGCTGGAAGGAGCCGGGTTCTGGGGGCCCCCAGAACCTTTCTGGGCCGGGGGGCCGGGAGAGAGACTATGGAGCACCTTGGGACCGGGAGCGAGAGCGGCGGGTGAGTGTGTGCCTGCCTGGCCCTGGCTTCGAGGGGAGGCATCCTCGGAGCTCCAGATTGCAGGAGGGGGGCCTTGCGCCGTGGCTAAAAGGGGTGTCATCATGAGGGCCTGGCCGAGGGGACAGCAGTCTGGGGGTGGGGAGGCGAAGGGCTACATAGATTGAGAAGGGTGTGCCACGTGTGCCCGAGGGGGCCGAAGATAGGGTGCAGAGCCGCAGGGCTTGTGGGTGAGGGGGGCAGCTCTGGCGGGCAGTGGAGGGGAGCACGAGGCGGCCAGGGGCCGGGCTTGAAGAAGCCGCCCCTCGCTCAGATGTGCACCCGCATGTGGAGACAGCCTCAGACAGGCACAGACCTACGTGGACACCCCCGTGCCATTCATACCCACAGCCTTAGACTCATACTCGTGATTCGCACACTCGAGTACAGAGGTACACACTCATTTACACACTCATCCACAGCACATGCACACCTCACACCCAGCCTGGAAAGGCCTCAGAGGCCCAGCTGTTGTCTAAGAGCAAAGTTCTGGAGATCGAGACAGAAACTGCCCGGCCCATGCTCGAGGAGCTCGCCGTTTTTAATATTTACACTCTTTTATTTTAAATTTAAACATAAAAACAGCATTTCCAGAAATGTCAGACCCCAAAAGAGTCCTGCAGGAAATGAGTCGCCCCCCCGGAAACCCCCCCCCCCCCCCCCCCCCCCCCCCGGCTTCCCTCTGCTCCCCTGGGCACTTTAGGGCCTTCCCGGGGCCTCTGGCCTCCTCCCAGCCCTGCCTAGTCCGGGAGGCCACAGCCAGAAGGGCCCCCGGTGCCGCCCGCGACCTCTGGGCTGCCCTCTATTGTGCTGGTGTCCCTGCCAAGCCTCCCCGTGGATGGCGTTGTCCTTGGCCCCGCGCTCCCAGGCTTCAGAAGGGACGGTCTGAGCCCCCAGCCCGGCCCCCTCCGCGCCCCTTGCCTTGCATTTTATGTCTGCACCAGACCGGAGCCATCCGATGGCCAGTCTCCCTCTGCCTCCTCTGTGACTGTGCCCTTGAGGACGGGTCCTAGCGCCACCCCTTCCTCCCCCTTACTGTGTGAGTCCCCCAGTGCTCAGAACAGAGCTGGCCTAGCCCAAGGCCCCCAGAATGCCCTCGGAGAACGTGCAGGTTCCAGGGCGGCCCCAGCCCCGACTCCTTCCTGGCTCTGGGCTCTTCTTGTTCCTTGCCCAGCTCGGGGCTTTTCTCTTGGGCCAGAGGTCTGTCCCCCCTTGGCTTTGCAGGGTCCCATCATTCCTGGTTATAGTCCTGAGCCTCCGCTTTGTATTAGGCCATCACCTTGGCCTGGCAGGAGCCCTCCTGGACCCTTGTGCTTCTTTTCTGGGCCCTTTTGGGCTGGGTCCTGCTGCACTCTGGTCCCGTTGGGTTCAGTCCCACTGGCTGGGTCCCTCTGGGAGTGTCCCCGCTGTGCCCTCAGCATCAGGACTCTCTCCACGTCGGATCGCTAGCGAGTTGGTGTCCGGCCACTTGGGGAACGTGGTTGGTGTGCCCAGGGACCCTCGAACTCTGCTCCCCCCCATCTTCCACCTGGGTCCTGGGCACCAGCCTTTGGGTCCGTGAGGCTCCGCTGCTTTGATTCTGTCCCCTTCCTTCCGGCAGTGCTGGGTCGCTCTGTGCTGGCTTGCCGGGGTCCTGGGGTCTGGGCCGGCTTGCAGACTTTGTCTCCCTCCGCTTCTTCCCGCAGAGCTTCGGTTTTTCACCCTTTGCCCCATTTTCCTCAGTCTCTGCCCACAGGCTTGTTAACAGTTGTTCTTATGGCTCTGGGGCCTCGCACCCCTGCTGCTCTTTGGGACCGCAGGGCCTGCCCCGGCCTTGGTTCTGGTGCGCGCTCGGGCCCCCTCTGGGCCTTTGAAGCCCCAGAGACCACTGCCCTTCGGGGCCTCTCGGGACGAGCCTCCGGGCTTGCGTCCCCCAGTGTGCGCTCTTGCGGCTCCCACCTCTGGCTGCCCCTCGGGGGCCTCTGGCTGCCCCTCGGGGGCCTCTGGCTGCCCCTCGGAGCCTTTGCCCACCGTGGCCTGGGTTCCTGGCTGAGCCTGTGTGCACTCCTGGGCTGGAGGGGGTCGCTCCCTCCCGTTTCTCCTTGAGTTTCTCGATGGTACCCAGGCTTCACTTTTGGCGGGGGGCTGGGGGGTCGGGGGTCGGGGGTCTGCCTGCATTCAGAAGTCAGGTGCTTTTCTGGCCACACCAAGGGGAGCCGTGATGTCATCCTCCTGGGGAGAGGGGACTAAGACACCCCCAGATGATTTGATTGCAGTCCCCCAAGAAAGAAGGGGTGACTCTTCCCAGCGCTGACCTCTGGGGGGTGTGGTGGGGGTGGATGGAGCCCTTCCCCCTCCGCCATCAGTCTTCTCTGGGGGGAGAGGAGGATGGCCCAAGGGGTCTCGAAGGAGAGCTGGAGGGGGGCCTCACAGGGTGCGGCAGGACTGGGGAGCCGCCCCAGGCCCTTGAGCTCTGGCACCCCCTTCTTCCCTTCCTTAGGACGGCAACGAGGAGGCAGGGACGTCAATCATCCAGAAGACGCCCATCATTCTCTCCAAGCCTCCAGCAGAGAGGGTGAGGCCGTGGGCAGGTCCGGGGGGGGCCCAGGGCATGCTGGGAGGCCGCAGGGATTGAGGCTTCTTTTTCCTCCTCAGTCTAAGCTTCCGCCCTCGACCACCCCGGCTCCCACGGCCCTCCAGGCCCCCCCTCCTCTGGACAAACCCATCGTCCTGATGAAGCCTCGGGAGGAAGCCAAGGGCTCGGCCGGTGGCGCAGGGGCCCCGGCCCTGGAAGGGGCCACGCCGCCCCCCCCAGCGGCCCCCGCCCCTCCCAAGGGGGAGAAGGAAGGCCAGCGGCCCACCCAGCCCGTCTACCAGATACAGAACCGGGGCATGGGCACCACGACACCCGCCGCCTTGGACCGTAAGTGGGGGCGGGGGCCGGCAGGGCTCTGGCAATGGTGCACTGATGCCGGGTACACGGAGGGGGGCGACTGGGGGTGCTCAGAACAAAGTGGGGGGAGGCGGCACCTTTAATGAGGGGTGAGCGAGCGCGTGATGTGTCAGTAGGCGGGCCCCGGAGGCCGCCCCTCACACCCCGCCATGCCTGTTCTTATGGCCGATGCTCGGATCGGGGCGATGCCCCCCGGGGTCCCCAGGGAGGGTCCCCTGTCAGCACAGCGAGGGAGCTGGGGCGCTTCTGTGTGCAGGGGGTGGGGGGCACACTCAGGGCCGGCCACTGCCTACAGTGAGGCCGGTGTCCGGCCAGGCCCATCCAGGGGCTTGGGGCTCCTAGCCTTGCCTGGGCATGGGTGCCCTGGGCACCATGCCCAGTGGGAGACCCATGGAGGTAGAGGCTTAGAGAGAACGAAGCCCCGCCGGGTCCTGGAGGAGACCTGGACGCTGCTGGCTGGCCTGCGGGGGCAGGGGGAGGATGGAGTGGGGGAGGGGGCGAGTGGCCACTCGGAGCAGCTGCCAGGAGGGCTCTGGGAGGACGCACCCTGGTCCCTCCTGGAAGACCCCCTGGGAGCCACTCACGGGTAAGGGAGAGGCTGGAGGCAGCACCCCCTCCCCCCGCCAGGAGCGCCTGCCCAGGATTACCGCCCCAGGGACTGGGGCCCGGTTCCCTCAGAGGGGAAAGGGGGGAGGGCGAGCCCCTCAGCGGCCTTCCCTGAGAGGACCGAACGCCGCCCCTCTTGCCACTTGACCCGGCCTCCCCTTTGCCACGGCCTCCCCTTTATCGGCCAGCCAGCGTGCATTTATTAGGTGCCTGCTGTGTACAGTGCCGTACAGATGTGCAAAAAGGCAGAGCCAGCCCCTGGTCCGGGTGACAGGCGGCCCCCTTCTCTCTCCCCCTTCCCAGCCGTGGTGGGCCAGGCCAAGCTGCTGCCCCCCCGAGCGCATGAAGCACAGCATCAAGCTGGTGGATGACCAGATGAACTGGTGCGACAGCGCCATCGAGGTGAGCCCCGCGGGGGGCAGGGGGGTGCCCGCCAGGGAGGCTGCCCAGTGGGGGGCAGGGGGCTGACACCTGCACTGTGCTTTGCCCACAGTACCTGCTAGATCAGACGGACGTGCTGGTGGTAGGGGTCCTGGGTCTGCAGGGAACGGGCAAGTCAATGGTCATGTCCCTGCTGTCGGCCAACACCCCCGAGGAGGACCAGAGGTAGGCGGGCGGCGGGCACCCGGGCCCAGCTCCTCCTCTGCCCCCCCACACCCGGCCCTCTCTGCCCACTGCTGCCAGCACACTCCTGGGGCTCACCTGGCCCCCTCCTCAGCCCCGCTGCCCGTGAGGTCACCTGTCACAGAGACCCCCTGCCACCTCCCCATGCGGGCAATCGGGTCATGGCTCTCCCCCACCGGAGCCTCAGGGTCCTCAGCTGTGAAATGGGGAGATCTGCCCCTCGGGTCTCCCGACCTGGGCTGTGGGGAAGCTCCAGGAAGTGAAAGGCCGGGGGCCAGTGGAGGACAAGCCCCCTCCTCCTCCCATCCCACGCCTTCCATAGCTCCCAAAGGTGCACAACTGAACCAACCAGCGAGCATTCATTAAATGCCTACTGTGTGCCCGTCACCCTGGGACTGCTCCTGTTCTAGGCCCCCCCCCCGGTCTTGTGGGGTTCTCCCCTTCTGGGGGGTGACTCGCTCCCTCCTTCCCCCCCTTTCTCTCTGTCTCCCTCCCTCCCTCTCTCTGTCTCGCTCTCCATCCTTCCCCTCCCCTTCTGCATGGCTGCCTGCACTTCCTGCTTCCTCCAAGACCAGCCCTGACCCAGCTCGGTCCCGGCCCAAGCCCTGTGGTTCCGTGGGGGCTTTCCCTGGGCCTCGCCCTCCTGCTGGCCCGACCTCTGTTAGGTCATAGGTCGGGGTGCGCTAAGCTTGAGCTTCCTCAGCCCAGTGGCAGGGTTGGGCACACAGTAGGCGTTTAATAAATGTTCCTTGCGTCAGTAAGAGGAGGTGAGGTGTGCAGGCGGGGCCAGTGCGGCGGCCGGCCCGGATCTGACCCTGGCCCTCCCTCTGTGGTTAGTCTACCCCACAAGAGGGGAGGGGGGATGGTCGCCCCCCGGAGGCCCCCCTGCAGTCGTCCCAATGTGGGGCCGGGTCTCAGGCAGGAAGAGCAGAGTTCTGGTCTGGGGTCAGCAGGGCCCCTCCCCCCCCCAGCGCCCCCTCCCCCCGCCTACAATGTCTGCACGGGTACTGTGAGAGGGGCCCAGGGAGGCCCGCACTCATGTGGAGCTGGTGGTCCACTAGTGCCCCCAGCTCCTCCGATGGGCCTCCTCGGCCCCCATCCCCACGGCACTCGGAGGCTGGCCCAGCGCCCCCCCCCCCCCGTGGCAGACATGGGCCGTCACCCCCATTTCACAGACGAGGAGTCGGCCTCCGAGGCTGCTCCCCTGGGGGGAGAGGGGGCACAGAGGTCTGACGGGAGGGGCCTGGCCCCCACAGAGCCTACGTGTTCCGGGCCCAGAGCGCCGAGATGAAGGAGCGCGGGGGGGAACCAGACCAGCGGCATCGACTTCTTCATCACCCAGGAGCGCATCGTCTTCCTGGACACCCAGGTGGGCTCGGGGAGGGGGAGATGGGGGGGGTGTGGGCGGGCGGGGCGCCCCGGGGCCCGGACGCGCCCAAGGCATCCTTAAGTGCCCACTGTGTGCCCAGCACAGGGCACGGAGCGGGCCCTCCCCACCTGCCGGTGGCGCTCCCCCGGCCCTGACGCCCTCCCCTCCTCCCCTCAGCCCATCCTGAGCCCGTCCATCCTGGACCACCTCATCAACAACGACCGCAAGCTGCCCCCCGAGTACAACCTGCCCCACACCTACGTGGAGATGCAGGTGAGGGGTCGGGGGTCAAGGGGGGGCGGGGCGGAGGCGGGGCCAGGGCCCCCTGAGCGCCATCTCTCCCTCCAGTCCCTGCAGATCGCCGCCTTCCTCTTCACCGTCTGCCACGTGGTCATCGTGGTGCAGGACTGGTTCACTGACCTCAGCCTGTACCGGTGAGCGGGCGGGGTGGGGGATGGGGGATGGGGGGGCAGGGGGACGGGGGGTCTCCCCTTGGTGGGGGCCGCAGGCAAGGCAGCGAGCCCCCGGTGCCCCTGCCCAGGTTTCTGCAGACGGCCGAGATGGTGAAGCCCTCCACCCCCTCCCCCAGCCACGAGGCCAGCAGCTCCTCCGGCTCGGACGAAGGCACCGAGTACTACCCCCACCTGGGTGAGGCCGCCGCTCCGGGGGGGGGGGGCAGGGGGCGCTGCTCCGGCCCGGCCTGGGGCTCACTCCCGCCCCCCCCCCATCAGTTTTCCTGCAGAACAAGGCCCGGCGGGAGGACTTCTGCCCCCAGAAGCTGCGCCAGATGCACCTGGTGATCGACCAGCTGATGGCCCATTCCCACCTGCGCTACAAGGGTGAGGGGCCGCCCCCCCCCCACCTGCCCCCCTCCCCCGCCCGCCTCGCTCTCACCACGCCCCCTCTCCCCCTCCCCAGGCACCCTGTCCATGCTGCAGTGCAATGTCTTCCCGGGCCTGCCCCCCGACTTCCTGGACTCGGAGGTGAACCTCTTCCTGGTGCCCTTCATGGACACTGAAGGAGACAGCGAGAGCCTGCCCCGGGCAGGTACCAGCTGGGGGGGCCGGGGCGGGGGGGGTGCCAGGGGAGGCGCTGGCTGCCGGGGGGGGCTTCTCACCCTGCCCTCGATCCCCAGGCCCGGGCTCCAGCCCGCTCTTTTCCCTGCTCCCGGGCTACCGAGGCCACCCCAGCTTCCAGTCCCTCGTGACCAAACTCCGGAGCCAGGTGATGTCCATGGCCCGGCCGCAGCTCTCGCACACCATCCTCACCGAGAAGAACTGGTACGGCCCCGGGGGGGGGGGCGGGGGGCGGGCCTGCCACTCTCGGCAAAGCTCAGGGACCCAGGACGTGGGGGGGCGGTCCTGGCGGGGCCCCCCTCCCTCCCCTGGGCCGTGCCTGCACCCGGATAATTGTCAGTGGGTGTGTGCCCCCGGATGGCGGGCCCAGGTGCCCCGGGAGGGGGAGAGGACCCTGGCGGGCCAGGGCGGTGTCGGACGGAGGGAGGGGTTCGAGGGATCCCCAGCACAGGCACACGCGCACTCACCGAGAGCCCCAGCTGCTCCCTCGGGCGGCCCCAGGGCAGCAGCAGTGAGGCCAGGGCCGGCGGGAGAGGGCGGAGGCGGGGGGCCCCGAGCGAGGCAGGAAACAGCGCAGTCCTGGGGGAGCCTGCTCCCTCGGCTTTCCTCCGAGATCTCCCTGGGTCTGGGGGAACGGCCGCTGCCTCAGGAGACGCCCCTGCGCCCCCGGGGGCCCTCAGAACTTCCGGAATCCCAGGGGCGCGGGGGACCCCCCTGGGAGGCCGCCCCAGGTCCCCCTGAGCTGGCTGCCCGGTGACCCAGAGCTCCCCGGCCCACTCACTGCCACCCTCCCTCCCCTGGGCCCAGGTTCCACTACGCCGCCCGCATCTGGGACGGGGTCAAGAAGTCCTCGGCGCTGGCGGAGTACAGCCGCCTGCTGGCGTGAGGGTGCGCCAGGGCGGCGCGCAGGGCTTGCCAAGTTCCCGGAGGACCGCGGGTCCCTTCCCCCACCTCCAGCTGCCGTGTGTGAGTGCGCACAGCAGGGCCCCCCGGGGCACAGACAGCAGCGGCCGGAGAGCCAGTGGGGGGTTCGGCTGCTCGGACGTCCCGGGGCCAGCGGAAGGTTCTCGGGGGTCGGAGCCTGGGGCTCCTCCGTCCCCACAGGTGAGGGAGGAAAGTGGCCGATTTCAAGACCCAGCGAGGAGCGGGGCCCCTCTCCCAGCCCCCCGATCTCGGGCCGGACCGCCAGACAAGTGGGGAGCTCGGAGCTCTGAGAGCCAGGGCCGGGGATGCCCCTGTCCTCGAGGGCCCCTCTTCTGGGTCCGATTTGTTGGTTAATAAAGATGGTAACACAGCACGTGTCGACTGCTCACTCAGACGCCGTCCTCATCCCCGCACTTAGCCTTGGCACGGGGCCTGGGGCAGAACGGGGCCCGGGGCAGGATGGGGGCCCGGCCAGGGGCTCATCCCTCCCCACGCACCGCTAGGGAAGTCAGCTCCTGTGGCCCCCGGAGGCTGGGGGGGCCGTGGAGAGCAGGAGGGGAGGGTTCCCATAGCAGCAGGGGGCTGAGTGTGCTTATGGTGCATTCCGTGTCTGCTAGACCTACTGTGTGCCCTGCATGGCTTCCTACGGGTGCCGTCCTCCCGGTGGGTGTTCCACACGTGAGGAAACAAGACGACGCCATGAAACAAACTGGATGCAGACGGGCAAGGACGGCGGCTCTCGGCCCGTGGGCCGCCCGTGACGGCCTCTCTCTGTCAGCCCTGCTCCTCCTCCAGGGACGCCTGGGGGGCTGGCTTGCTAGCTCTGCTCAGAGGTGGCTCCGAGCGGTGGGAGGGTGGGAGCCCGGCAGCAGAAAGACGTTTTGGGACCCTAAGCTCGGCGCTGATTCTGCCCCTGTTTTCTCAGTCCTAAAAGGGGGTGACAGTATCCGGGACCTGCCTCCCACGTGGCCGCGAAGACTAAGGACCTTTGTCCAGTCCTGAGCCCCGTGCCTGGCAGGGCCCCCCCCCCCCGTCTTCCTTCCTTGAGCTTTCCTTCCCAGCTCGCCATGGGGCTGCCTTCCTTAAGGTACCCCTTCTCCCCCACTGACCCCACCCCGTGCGGGCTGTGCCCACCCAGAGCCCTCCCGCAGGAGGAGCGGCGCGGCCACCATGGCCGGAGAAGCAGATGAGGACGCAGACGGGGCGATGAAAGTCTCGGCGCTGGTCGGTGCCGAGCCCGATCCTGGGCGTTTGGTTTGAAGTCGTCGCCCTGGGGTGCTCGTGGGGCCGCCGTCCGAAGGCTCAGGACGCGCTCCTTCCTTAACAACCCCCACTGAGACGGCCGGGGCGCGCCCCGCATCTCGCCCGCGCCCCCGCGTGTCCGCCCCCAAGGTCACCGACGCTGCAATCCTTTATCCGGGCACCATCTTGTCATTCGCTTCTCCCCCCGTCTGCCCTCCACCCTCGCCCCTCAGTTCTTGCCCGGGCTACCCCCTGGGCTGGCCGCATTCCCCCATCCTGACCCCCTCGTAGGGTCACTTGGACCCTTCGCTCTGCCCTTGTTTAAAATCTCCCCACCCCCAGCCCGGGTTTCGCCCACCTGCTGCTGCCCGGCTGGGCAGGGCAGAGGCGCTCCAAGGCCAGTGTCACCCTCACTGCTGCCCGGCACTCCTTGGCACATCCGGGGCCGCCTCGGGCCCCGTTTGCCTCAGTTCCCTCATCTGGAGAAGGGACGGCAAACCCTCCGCCACAAAGGGCCCGTGGGGGTCAAACGACGGAACCGGGAACAAAGCATGGCCCTGTCCTGGTGCCCGCAGTGGCTCTTGGGAGCCTTTTCGTCCCTCCTCCCTCTCATTCTCTCCTGTCTGTCTCCCCATCCTCAAAGTCCGCCCGTCCCCACGTTATTGTCGTCTCGGCCCCCTTGGTGGCTAAGCTCCTTGTACCAAGCCGGCAGCCGCGGAAGCGTCGCCCCTTAGCTCCTTGTAATCTGAGTTCCCCACTCATCGTCCAGAGGAAACTGCCCCTCTCCCAAGCGCCCATCGAGCTCGTGGTCGCCCAATCCAGGGTGCTCTTCTCAGTCCTCCTCCTCCCCTTCCTCCTCCTCCCCTTCCTCCTCCTCCTCTACAGCCTCTAACACTGTTAGTTATCCTCTAATTCCAAAAATTAGATTTTTTTTTTTTTGTGAACAGTATTTCATTTTTTCCAATTACCTGTCATGAAAATCACAGGTTAGAATGGGAAAAACTCAATTTTTATGAGATTTTGAATTTGGGGGGCCGCTAGGGGGCGCAGTGGATAGAGCACCAGCCCTTTAGTCAGGAGGAGCTGAGTTCAAATTTGACCTCAGACACTTCACACTCCCTAGATGTGTGGCCTGGGCAACTTAACCCCAATTGCCTCAGCAAAAAAAAAAAAAGGAAAAATTAAAAGAGATTTTGAACCTGAAATTCACTCTCCCTGCTTCCCATTCTCCCTCCCCCAGAAGCGGACAGTCTTTTTTTTTTTTTTTAATTTTTAATTTTTTTTTTATTTGCAAAACATGGGTAATTCTTCAACATTGACCCTTTCAAAGCTTTCTGTTACAAATTTTTCCCCCTACTCCCCACCCTTCCCTAGATGGCAGGAAGTCTAATACATGTTAATTATGTTAAAATACTTGACAAATCGAATATATGTATACATATTTCCACACTCATCTTGTGGTGCAAGAAAAATTTATCTACAAGAAAAAAAAATCTGAGAAGGGAAACATAATGCAAGCAAACATCAATAGAGAGCAGGAAAATGTTACGTTGTGGTCCACATTTCACATCCCTCTCTCTGGGTGTATATGGCTTTCTTCACTGAACAACTGGAACTGGTTTGAATCACATCATTGTAGAAGAGAGCCATTTCCATCAGAATTGATCATCGTATAGTCTTGTTATTGCCGTGTACAATGATCTCCTGGTTCTGCTCATTTCACTCAGCATCAGTTCATGCAAGTCTCTCCAGTCCTCTCTGAAATCCTCCTGTTGGTCATTTCTTACAGAACAATAATATTCCATAACATTCATATACCATAATTTATTCAGCCACTCTCCAATTGAAGGGCATCTTTTCAGTTTCCAGTTTCTAGCCACTACAAAAAGGGCTGCCACAAACATTCTTGCACATGTGGGGCCCTTTCCTTCCTTTAAAATCTCTTTGGATATAGGCCCAGTAGAAACACTGCTGGGTCAAAGGGTATGCACAGTTTGATAACTTTTTGAGCACAGCTCCATATTGAGAGGCGGACAATCTGAGGCAGACTATACGTGAGCAATGATGAAGTGCGTTTCTACATTAGTTGTTTGTGGAAGAAGAATCAGAACAAGAGGAGGAAGCCCCAAGAAGGAAAAGAGCGAGCACAGTCCACTCCGACCTGCATCGTGCTTTCTCCGGCCAGACCGCCCTCTGCTCCGGGACCCCGCTCTCTCCGGGTGCTCCCCCACGGCCTGTCTGGCCATCCCTCTGCCTCCGTGGCTGGATGCCCCCCGAGTCACGCCCACGGCCGGCCCCTCCGGTCTCCTCTCTGTGTCACTTATCTCTGCAGAGGGGACTCAGAGCCACTCAGCCGGCGCTGACCTCCAGTCTCACCTTCCCATCCGCCCTGCACCCCCGGGCCTCCCAAACGCCACCCATCCCAAGTGGGGCTCAGTGTCTTTTCCCCAAACTAACTCCCTTCTTACTGTCACAAGGACCCCAGTCCCTCGGGCTCCCACGGGGTGCTGCCCTCGGTCCCTCAGTGTCCCGCCCTCGGTCCCTGGGTGTCCCCTCCCATGCCCGGCGGTCACGCCCTGCCCAGTCCACCTTCACCTCATGTCCCCGTGTCCCCTTCTCAGACCCCCTTGGTGCAGGCTCTTCCTCCCCCCCCCTCAGTAACTTCCAGGGGCTCATTCTCACTCCAGAACCGGCCCCCTCCAACCTCTCCAGTCTTCCCTTACTCCCCCCTCTGGGGTTCACCTATTGCCTTCCTGGCTGGTTTTCTGGGTTCCATGTTTCCTAGCCCAACTCCCAGGATTCCCACCGGCCGCTCTCTAAGCCCAGAGCACTCTCCGTGGGTCTGCCTCCTAGCGTAGGGGCTACATCTCACCTTCGACCTTTGCCCCCAGGATGACCGGGGGGCAGTGGGCAGAACTTGCAGCCAGAAGGATCCGAGTTTAAATTTGGTCTCGGGTGTTTACCAGCGGTCCGGGGCAAGCCAGCTAACCTCAGCTGCCTCAGCAAAAGCGCCCAGAAGCCCTTTGCCTCATCCCTCTTAATCTCAGTGTCTCCCCTCTGAGACGGGAGGGGACTAAGCAAAGGATTTCCGGGGACCCGTACGCTCCCGGCCCCGTTCTGAGACCTCCTCGGCACCCCGCTTGTTTGCATAGGAGCCCCTTGGGAACCACTGACTTGCCTTTCTCTGTAACCCCTGTGCTTAACTTAATGCCTGGCAGACAGTAGGTGCTTAATAAATGCTCGTTGACCGACTGAATGGAAGAGGGAGATTGATGTCTCTGTTCTAGGCAGAGAGCAAGAGACGCCAAGTAAATACAGTGTCTCACGCGGGCAGGTAAATGCGATGCCTGATTACTGTCTGCGTGAATTACACCTTTACGTTGGCAACGAACACTTGCAGACTTGTCTCAGTCCTGCCCCGCTCTTCACCACCCACTTGGGGTTTTCTCAGCAGAGACACGAGTGCTTCTCCATTTCCTTCTCCGGCTCATTTTACAGATGAGTAAACTGAGGCAAGCGGGGTGAAGTGACTTGCCCAGGGTCACACTGCTAGTGTCCCAGGCTGGATTTGAACCCGGGTCCTCCTGACTCCAGGGTCAGTAGTCTCCCCACTGTGCCGCCGAGCTGTCTTTGCAATGAGCACATCTCCTCTTTCTAAAAAACACTTGCCTTGTTCCCAGCAACATGGAAAGGCGACTTTTAGCATTCGCTTTTTACAACTTCTGCCTTCCGACTTCCCTCCCTCCTTCACTCCCACTCCCCTTCCTCTTCCTTCCCCCCCTCCGTCTTTTCTTTTCTATTTCTTTTCTTTCTTCTTTCTTTCCTTTTTTCTTCCTTCCCTCCCTCTCTTCTCTTTCCTCTTTCTTTCTTTCTTTTTTCTTTCTCTTTCCCCTTTCCTTCCTCTCTCCTCTTTCTTTTTTGTTTCCCTTTCTTTCCTTCTTCCTTCCTTCCTTTTCCCCTTTCTCCTGACCCATATGATGGGCCTGAAGGCACGGGGGCCTGAATTCTAATTCAGCCTCAGACACTTGCCAACAACGAGACCCTGGGCAAGACCTCCCGGGGTCAGCTTCCTGGTCCGGAAAGTGCGGCTAAGACGAGCTCCAACCACCACGGTTGCTGTGAGGCTCATGCAAGATGGTATTTGAAGAGCACAGCCTTAGGTACATAGTAGGTGCTTAATAAATGCTGCTTCCCTTCCCCCGTGTCCCACTAATAGTGAGATGGACAGAGCGCTCTGCAGTGACGCTGCCGCGTCTGTGGTCAGTCTCCCGTGCTCTTGCCCCATGACAGCCCAGCCTTTCCCACAAGCCCATCTCCTTCTCTGACGAAACCTTCGCCACTTCCTTTGCGCAACCCTTCTTGGTCGGCCCGGTGGCCTAAGTCAGCCTGCCTGATCTGGTGATCTCTGCCGTCATCGAGACCAGGGACGTGATGTCCTCAATCTTCTGCCAGGGGAACTTCTCCTGGGGGACTCGGGCTTTCTTCAACGTCGAAGCGTCGAGAGGTGGAACCAAGATGGCGGAGCAGGAACTCGCCCAAGCTCTCCCCCAGCCTCTCCAAGTCCTTTAAGTAATGACTCAGCCAACTTCAGAGCATCGGAACAGAGTAGAACATTTTCCAGCCAGACGCCTTAGAAGGCCAGCAGAAAAGGTCCCTGTCAATAGGCTGAGGGCCCAGTAGGCAGTTCTGGTGCAGATTGCGCCAACTGAGCCCAGCCCCGACCCCAGCAAAGCAGGGCCTTGCTGCTGTACCACACTAGATCTTGCAACAAGGGGTGGAGACCCTCCTAACGTTCAGGGAAGAAAAGAGGGCTTGTGGTCGGGTCTCGGGGAGGATCTCTGAAAACAGCGTGGGACAGTGCAGCCCCACCTGGAAACAGAACCCTACTTTGCCAGAAAGTTACAAGCCCAGTAACAGGCTAGGAAAATGAGCAAACAACAAAAAAAGTTTCTGATCATAAAAGTCACTACTATGGTGACAGGGAGAAGATGACAAAGTCAAAGCTCCTACAAAGAAAAATCAGGCTCAGATCATGGAAGAGCTCAAAGGGGATTTGGAAAATCAAGAAAGAAAAATTAGGGGAAGAATCGAGAGTGGCGCAAAAGGAAATTTAAAAAACACAAGAAGAATGCCTTAGAAAGAAAAATTGGCCAATTGGGAAAGGAGGTACAAAAGCTCCCCGAGGAAATTAATTCCTTAAAAATTGGAATTGAACAAATGGAAACTAATGACTTGATGAGAAATCAAGGTACACTAGAAGAAATCCCTCTTCCCCCCAAAAAAATATTGTGAAATATCTCATTGGGAAAATTGACTTGGACAACAGATCCAGGGGAGATCATTTAAAAATTATTGGTCTACCTGAAAGTCATGATCACAAAAAGAACCTGGGTATCATCTTTCAAAAAATTATCATGTAAATGGTCAAAGGATATGAACACACAATTTTCAGATGAAGGAATTGAAACTTTCTAGTCACATGAAAAGGTGCTCCAAGTCACTATTGATCAGAGAAATGCAAATTAAGACAACGCTGAGATACCACTACACACCTGTCAGATTGGCTAAAATGACAGGAAATGATAATGATAACTGTTGGAGGGGATGTGGGAAAACTGGGACACTGATACATTGTTGGTGGAACTGTGAACGGATCCAACCATTCTGGAGAGCAATTTGGAACTGTGTTTCTACTGGGCCTATATCCCAAAGAGATCTTAGAGGAGGGAAAGGGACCCCCATGTGCAAGAATGTTTGTGGCAGCCCTTATTGTAGTGGCTAGAAACTGGAAACTGAAGGGATGCCCATCAGCTGGAGAGTGGCTGAATAAATTATGGTATATGAATGTTATGGAATATTATTGCTCTGTAAGAAACGACCAGCAGGACGATTTCAGAGAGGCCTGGAGAGACTTGCATGAACTGATGCTGAGTGAAACGAGCAGAACCAGGAGATCATTATACACGGCAACAACAGTACTATATGACGATTAATTCTGATGGACATGGCTCTCTTCAACAATGAAATGTTTCAAACCACCTCCAATTGTTCACTGAAGAAAGCCATGTACACCCAGAGAGAGGGATGTGAAATGTGGACCACAACATAACATTCTCATACTCCTTGATTGACGTTTGCTTACATTGTGTTTCCTTTATCTGATATATCGTTTGTGTAGATAAGATTTTTCTTGCACACCAATGATAAGTTTGGAAATATGTATACATATATTCGATTTGCCAATATTTTAACATAATTAACATGTAGTGGATATCCTGCCATCTAGGGGAGGGGTGGGGAGTTGGGGGGAAAAATTTGTAACGGAAAGCTATGTAAGGGTTATTGTTGACAAATGACCTGTGCATGTGTTTTGCAAATAAAAAGTTTTAATAAATAAAAAAAATCAGGAAGCTGACCCTTGAGCCCTCCAGATAGGACCTTGGACAAATGACTTACCTCCTTGGGCTCTCAGTTTCCCCATCTGTAAAATAAATGGATGGAGAGGGATGTGGAGTCAGAGTTGGCCACAGAGTCAGCAAGATCTGAGTTCAAGTGATACCCTCTGGCTTAACTGCTCGGGTCTCAGTTTACCTATCTGCACTAGATGGCTTCTGCTGACCCAACTTTTAACCCTACATTTCTATGACCTTATGAATCGATGCTCTCGGGTCCTTTTCCTATCTAAGTCCGTAAAACGATGTCTCAGGAAGCCCGATAGCCGAGTTTCAGAATAAGGGGCTGTCACATAGGAGGGTTAGCTTTGTTCTGGTCAGCCTCAGAGGACGGAACCAAAAGCTACGGTGAGATGGCCGGTGGACGGTACAAGGGAGGAAATCTAGGCTCCGAACTGGGCTCCCCGATAACTAGAAATGTCCACAAGGGAAACGGGCTGCCCCAGAAGGCAGTGAGCTTCCCATCGCTGTGGGACTCCAAGCAAAGCTTCTCGGGCTTAGAGCAGGGCACGGGAATGACCTCAAAGGTCCCTTCCACCTCAGCTACTTGTCCTTTCAGGTACTTTCACCTCAGGTGTTTGTACCTCAGGTACACTGCTGTGGACACAGCTACAACGGAAGCCCATTCTCCCTTGTAACTCCCTTCTGTCCAGGGTCCTTCCTCTCTCTCTTCCTCCTTTTTCTACTTTCCTTCTTTCCTCCCTCCCTCCCCTTTTCTTTCCTTTTTTCCTTCTTTCTTTCTCACTTTTACCTATTTCTGTCTCTATGTGTCTCTGCCTTTGTTTCTCCGTCTGTGTCTGTCTCTGTCTCTCCCTCCCTCCTTCCCTCTGTCTCTGTCTCTACGTGTCTAATTGTCCTTTTTACTTGAGTTTATAATTCTGTGCTGTTGAAGTCAGGGAGATGATGCGTTCCCCATCTCGGGGACTTCAAAGATCACTTGCTGGATGTCACAGGATCACTGAGGCAGAGCTGG
>JAJPUD010022809.1:3585-20837 GCA_023553655.1 Myrmecobius fasciatus | reverse complement strand
CAGTTTTTGGGATAAAAACTCACTATATGACAAAAACTGCTGGGATAATTGGAAACTAGTCTGGAAGAAATTAGGCATTGACCCACACCTAACACCATATACCAAGATAAGATCAAAATGGATTCATGATCTAGGCATAAAGAATGATATTATAAACAAATTAGAACAATGTAGGATGGTTTACCTCTCAGACCTGTGGAGGGTGAAGGTATTTGTGACCAAAGAAGAACTAGAGGTCATCATTAATCACAAAATAGATAAGTTTGACTATATCAAGTTAAAAAGTTTTTGTACTGATGCTGAGTGAAACGAGCAGAACCAGGAGATCATCATGCAAAGCAACAACAGTATTACATGATGATCAATTCTGATAGACATGGATCTCTGCAATAAAGAATTGTCTCAAACCAGTTCCAGTTGTTCACTGAAGAAAACCATATACACCCAGAAAGAGGGACATGAAATATGGACCACAACGTAACATTTTCATGATCTATATTGACATTTGCTTGCATTGTGTTGCCTTTCTCTGATTCTTTTTTTTTTTTTTGTAGATAGGATTTTTCTTGCATAACTTCTCAAGCATTTCAACATTATTAACATGTAGTGGACTTCCTGCCATCTGGGGGAGGGGAGGGGACTGGGGGTAAAATTTGTATTGGAAAGCTTTGTAAAGATCAAGGTTGGGGAACTACCCATACATATGTTATACAAATAAAAAGCTTAAAAAAAAAAAGACAAAAAAGCCATTAATGAAACGCTATGGTTAGATGAAAATTATCTATTGCATCCCATAAGTCACTGACATTTTTAACCATTTATTGTGCACAGGCTAATAACCATTCTTTGTATGACTTTATTTCAAGCATAAGACTATATGCTTCTTAAGATGAGGGATACGTTGGGGCAGCTAGATGGTGCAGTGGATAGAGCATGGGCTGTGGAATCAGGATGAACAAGTCTCTCAAAGACCTTAGGAATTTCTAGAAAACTAAAACAAGTCAGATTGTTTATCTGAATTTCTGAGGGAGAATCCCATAAAGGGTCTAACCAGATAAAATCATGGCTCTGGATCAAAACTAAGCAAAAATACAGAACAGTATCTTCTATTTACCAGTCCATATTACTTAATTACCTTAACTTTTCTATTCATGTAGCACAATTAAATCTTTAACAATATTTCCAAATTATTTAATAAAATTTTGACGACTTACCTTTACTATTCTGATTTCAGCAAGACTTCCCTCCTGGAACTATTCAGAATTTTTTCATTGGCTTTGCTTTTCTATCTATTCACATTGTATCAAATTATAATGGTGAACTCTTTTTAGAAGAGAAAGCAATTTTATTTTATTTTTTAAAATATTGTATCATTTAAAATTATCATGCATATAATTACACATATATTATGCATAAAATTATGCATATAACTACATATGTGGTATATTATTAATATCAAATACATAATTTTAGTGATTCATTCATCCTGGCAGCCTGAAATCTCTCTAGCTTTAGCATTCTATTTGATAATATGCATTTTGAAAAAAATGTCATTTCAATTCACATAATTGAGACATTGCATCATTTTTATTTGGCACAGAAGTCTATTCTCTAAAACAACTGACTGTTGTTGAACTTAGAAATTCCACTTTGGAAGGAAGTGTGAAAAGAGTCAGTTTTGCTTCCAATTCCACATGTGTTAGAACATTGTGATAATTCCAAACATATGGTGCAGTTCTTCAATGTGTTATCATTTGAAGACTGAAGTAAATCCTAGCAACTTCCATCTTTCACCATATGACCATTTCAACAGTAAGACTTTCTGAAAACACATAAAGTGGGGCACAGAAAAGGAAGCAAGAACTTGTCAGATAAAAGAGAATGGTGTATTAAATGATCCTCCGAGCTTGCATCTATGGAAACTAAACTGCACACATAATAAGGAAGATTCCTATTATATTTTCTAAGTAAGCTGTTCTTTGGAAAGTTGCTTGTGGGTAAAGGAAATTTGTTTATCAGGGACAAAAAGTAATTTCTATTTAGTAAATTATGTACTGGAATAAGTAAATTCCAGCTTTTACACATCCTTCCCACTACAGTTTCATGAATTTAATGGTCACCAACATCTCAATTCGTATATCCTGTCATGACTTTGTGTTTTATTGGACAAGTTCTCTATGATTCAACATTATTTACAACATATTCTACTAGTTACCTGCCCTATTTAGAAGTAAATGCTCCTTGAAGCTCACAAAATATGGTTGATGTTTTTCATAAATAAATCTATTTTATGTAATTGTGCCAACTACAGCAATCGCTTTGGATTTTGTGATGGCTATATAATTCTTCTGATTAAAATTGTATTTACAATTCCACTAAATCCCCTAGATCATTTTCAGAGCA
The DNA here is from genome assembly GCA_023553655.1 of Myrmecobius fasciatus. Classification (NCBI taxonomy): domain Eukaryota; kingdom Metazoa; phylum Chordata; class Mammalia; order Dasyuromorphia; family Myrmecobiidae; genus Myrmecobius; species Myrmecobius fasciatus. The sequence continues at coordinate 18,434 of JAJPUD010022809.1, read as the reverse complement.
ATTTCTAACAAAGTCACTTCCCTATTATTATTGCTAAGTTAATTTTTCTATCTTAGCGTGATACCTGGCATTGTTTTTCTTTGTTTTTAACTATTAAATTTCATCTTGTTATAATCAACCCAATATTCTAGTCAACTAAGATAAATAAGATCTTAATTGTGTCACCTTCCATTTTGACTTTGCTTCTCAGCTTTGTGTTATCCTCAAATCTGATGAGAGTACTGTTTATGTTGATAACCAAGTCCTGATAAAATATTTGAACTAGCAAAAGGCCACAGAGTATTTCTTTGTAGATCTCCTACCACCCTAACATTGAATGAATAATAATATCTTTAAATATGGCCTCTTTAGTTTTGAATGTATCTAATTGCATTCATTCTAGTCTACATCTCTCCATCCTCCTCTGAAAATTAGTATCAAATATTTTAACAAAATTTTCACTAAAATTTAAAAAATAAACAGCATTCTTCTTTTGTATTACTTTAGTAATACTATCAAAATATAGTAAGATGCATCTGTTTGGACCACTTTTTTTTTTTTAAAAAATGAAGCCATCATGAGTCTGTAACAAATGCATTCCTTTACAGATATTTCCCAACCATCTCTTTAAAGATTTATTTTTGTAATTTCCTCCAAATTTGAAGTCAAGTCTACTGGAATATAGAAATTTTTTTCCTTTAAAAAAACGGGGAACAACATTTGCCCTTTTGGAATTTTGTATAATTCTTGCTCTACACTGAAACTTCTTGGTTTTCCATGATATTTCATATATCACTGACAATATGCTTTTGCAAAAAAGAGCTAAAAGTTCTTTTTGTAACCAACAATATAGTTTTACTCACTTAGGTGACTTGAATACATTAAACATAGCTAGGTGCTATTTTACTTATCTTGACTATCAACCCATTATTATATGTTTTTGTTCCATCATTTCCAGAGTGAAAGTCATTCTCCTTGGCAAAGGGGCACAACTAAAGAAGTTGTGCTTTTTTTCCCTATTATCAGTTACTCTCTTGCCCAACCGAAATAAACCTGTCTCTGTCTCTCTCTTTTTGTCTTCTTTCTCATTCTCTCCTTCCCCCCCTCTCTCCCTCTTTCCCTCTCTTTCTTTCCTCTCTGTCTTTCTCTGTGATTTTCTGTCTGTTTCTGACTCTCTGTTTCTGTCTTTTTGTCTCATCTCTCTCTGTTTCTCTGTCTCTGTCTCTATCTCTCTCTGTCTCTTTCTCCCTTTCTTTCTCTAGAAAGAAATAATGTATTGTATTGTATATGTAATGTATTCAAAATAAAACTTCCCTTCATTTCTTCCTCTGCCTTTTGAAGGATGAAATTGTCACTTAAGCAAATGATGAAATTATTAATCCCTTTTTTGTTTCCTAGAGAGAACAAATGAGAGAGACCATTAAGACAGACAGACAGAGATATAGAAAGACAGGGCTTCAGCAGATGTCTGGATAAAGAAAGTCCCCATTGTTACTGTGCTATACTTCTGAGAAAACCTTATAATCAATTTCCCTACCCTTGTCTATTTTTTTTTCTTTCTGTCTTGGTAGTCTTTTGTTCTTTCCATTAACAAAATCATTCTATTATTACCTATATTGATATTCACCTGAATGAATTGTCTTTGTTAGACTTCACCATTCTTGTTGTTGAATTTTCCCTACTTAAGTGTAATTTCTTAACATACAATTGTATATCACCCTTTCCTTTTAATCTATCCTGTATCCTTTGAATAATATAGTCATCCAGAACTATAATCATGAGTTTCATCCTCCCAGCTCTTAATGATGACTCTGATGTCAGTCACATTTGCCTTTTTATATTAGGATCTCTACATATTAGATAATTGGAAATTTGCATATAATGATTTATTGGGGTCAGTAGGTGGTACAATGGAAAGCCCTCAGTTCAAATCTGCTCTTAGACCTTTAGTAGCTGGGTGATCCAGGGCAAGCCATTTAAATTTGTTTGCCTCAGTTATCTCATTTAAAAAATCATCTGGAAAAGTAAATGGAAGACCACTCAGATATCTTTGCAAAGAAAAGCCCCAAAGAGATCATGAAAAATCAGACATAGCTGAAAAAAAAAGTTATGAAGAAAACTTCAGGAATTTGAGGTTATTGTGATTATTTTTACTCTCTTTTTTTTCTTGAATTTTGATCTGTGAACTTCTGGGTATATCAGCTATTATATATACATACATACATATATATATATACATATATATTATATATATGTATATATATATATATATATATATATATATACTTCTTTTTTGGTGTTCAATTGCTCTCTATGGCATTTAACTTGTAGGTTATACATAAACTAGATTTTCCTTATTCTTTTTTAGCTCAAAGTTCTTTTGAATAGATTTGCAACATATTCATCAAATACATAGGGCAACATTTTGTTAAAATATACTCTTTCAGACCTAGAGAAACTTACATGAGCTGATGCTAAGTGAAGTGAGTAGAATCAAGAGAACAGTGTACACAGCAAGAGCAAGATTGTATAACTTTATGCCATTAAATTTGATAATCTAAATGAAATGGAGGAATATCTACAAAAATATAGATTGCCCAGGTTAACAGAAGAGGAAATAAATTATTTAAGTACCACCATCTTAGAAAAAGAAATAGAACAAGCTATTAACCAACTCCCTAAGAAAAAATCTCCTGGGCCAGATGGATTTACATGTGAATTTTACCAAATATTCAAAGAACAATTAATCCCAATACTATATAAACTATTTGAAAAAATAGGAAAAGAAGGTGTACTAAAAATTCCTTCTATGACACACACATGGTGCTGATAGCCAAACCAGGTAGGGAGAAAACTGAGAAAAAAACTATAGACCCATTTCCCTAATGAATATTGATGCAAAAATTTTAAATAAGATTTTAGCAACGAGATTGCAGAAAGTTATCCCTAGGATAATACACCATGACCAAGTAGGATTTATACCAGGAATGCAGGGCTGGTTCAATATTAGGAAAACTATTAGCATAATCAATTATATTAATAACCAAATTAACAAAAACCATATGATTATCTCAATAGATGCAGAAAAAGCCTTTGATAAAATCCAACACCCATTCCTATTAAAAACACTGGAGAGTATAGGAATAAATGGGCTTTTCCTTAAAATGATTAGTAGTATTTACTTAAAACCTTCAGCAAGCATCATATGTAATGGAGACAAACGTGAACCATTCCCAATAAGATCAGGAGTGAAACAAGGCTGCCCACTGTCACCATTATTATTTAATATTGTCTTACAAATGTTAGCTTTGGCAATAAGAGAAGAAAAAGAGATTAAAGGAATTAGAGTAGATAATGAGGAAACCAAATTACCACTCTTTGCAGGTCACATGATGGTGTACTTAGAGAACCCTAGAGACTCAACTAAAAAAACTACTAGAAACAATTCACAACTTTAGCAAAGTTGCAGGATTTAAAATAAATCCACATAAATCATCAGCATTTTTATATATTACCAACAAATTCAGCAGCAAGAGATACAAAAAGAAATTCCATTCCAAATAACAGATGATAGGATAAAATATTTGGGAATCTATCTGCCAAGGAAAAGTCAGAAACTATATGAACTAAACTACAAAGCACTTTCCACACAAATAAAAACAGACCTAATCAATTTAAAAAACTTAAAATGCTCATGGGTAGGCAGAGCGAACATAATAAAAATGACAGTACTACCCAAACTAATCTACTTATTTAGTGCCATACCAATCAAACTCCCAAGAAATTATCTTAGAGATCTAGAAAAAATAGTAGCAAAATTCATTTGGAAGAAGAAAAGGTCAAGGATTTCAAGGGGATTAATGAAAAAAAAAAAGGCTGATGATGGTGGATTTGCTGTACCAGATTTAAAACTATATTACAAAGCAGTGGTCATCAAAACCATTTGGTACTGGCTAAGAAATAGAGTAGTCAATCAGTGGTACAGGATAGGTCATCAGGACAATCTAGGCAATAACCTTAACAATTTAGTGTTTGACAAACCCAAAGACCCCAGCTTTTGGGATAAGTACCCACTATTTGACAAAAACTGCTGGGAAAATTGGAAACTAGTGTGGAAGAAATTAGGGCTTGACCCACATCTAACACCACATACCAAGATAAGATCTAAATGGGTTCATGATCTGGATATAAAGAGTGATACTATAAGTAAATTAGAGGAACATAATATAGTTTACCTCTCAGACCTATGGAGATGGAATAAATTTATGTCCAAAGAAGAACTGGAACTCTTAATTGAAAACCAGATAGATAACTTTGACTATATTAAGTTAAAAAGTTTTTGTACAAACAAAACCAATGCAGTCAAGATTAGGAGGGAAGCAATAAATTGTGAAATCATTTTTACATTTAAGGGTTCTGATAAAGGTCTCATCTCTAAAATATATAGAGAATTGTCTCATATTTATAAAAATTCAAGCCGTTCTCCAATCAGTAAATGGTCAAAGGATATGAACAGACAATTTTCAGAGGATGAAATTAAAACTATTTATAGTCATATGAAAAGGTGCTCCAAATCACTATTGATCAGAGAAATGCAAATCAAGACAACCCTAAGGTACCACTACACACCTGTCAGATTGGCTAAAATGACAGGAAAAGATAATGATGAATGTTGGAGGGGATGTGGGAGGGCTGGGACACTGATACATTGTTGGTGGAGCTGTGAATGGATACAGCCATTCTGGAGAGCAATTTGGAGCTATGCTCAAAAAGTCATCAAACTGTGCATACCCTTTGACCCAGCAGCATTTCTATTGGGCTTATATCCCAAAGAAATGATAAAGGAAGGAAAGGGCCCCACATGTGCAAGAATGTTTGTGGCAGCCCTTTTTGTAGTGGTAAGAAACTGGAAATTTTATAGATGCCCTTCAATTGGCGAATGGCTGAATAAATTATGGTATATGAATATTATGGAATATTATTGTTCTGTAAGAAATGACCAGCAAGACGATTTCAGAGAAGCTTGGAGAGACTTGCATGAACTGGTGCTGAGTGAAATGAGCAGAACCAGGAGATCATTATACACGGCAACAACAGTACCATATGACGATCAATTCTGATGGACATGGCTCTCTTCAACAATGAAATGTTTCAAACCACCTCCAATTGTTCACTGAAGATAGCCATATATACCCAGAGAGAGGGATGTAAAATGTGGACCACAACATAATATTCTCATACTCCTTGATTGATGTTTGCTTACATTGTGTTTCCTTTATCTGATATATCTTTTGTGTAGATAAGATTTTCCTTGCACAACAATGATATGTTTGGAAATATGTCTACATATATTCGATTTGCCAATATTTTAACATAATTAACATGTAGTGGATATCCTGCATCTAGGGGAAGGGTGGGGATTTGGGGGGAAAATTTGTAACAGAGAGCTATGTAAGGGTTAATGTTGAAGAATTACCCACACATATGTTTTGCAAATAAAATTTAAAAAAAAAAGATTATATAATGATCAATTCTGACTGACGTGACTCTTCAACAGTGAATTGATTCGGGCAGATGTCAATGTTTTGTGATGGAGAGAGCCATCTGCACCCAGAAAAAGGACTGTGGAGTCTGAGTGTGGATCACAACATAATATTATCACTTTTTTATGCTGCTGTTTGCTTACATTTTGTTTTCTCTCTCATTTTTTCCCTTTTTGATCTGATTTTTATTATGCAGCATGATAATTGTGGAAATATGTATAGAAGAATTGCATATGTTTAACATATTGGTTTACTTGCCATCTAGAGAAGGCGGTGGGGGAAAGGAAGGGAAAAAATGGAACATAAGGGTTTCCAAGGGTGAATGTTGAAAATTATCTATGCATATGTATTCCAAGCTTTACTAAAAAATATAATCTCTCTTTTGCCAGGAATATTTTATCCCTATATCTTGAAACTGAAATCTCATCTTCAGATGCTACTCTCTTAGGCAGTGGTTTGCTTATCAATTTTTCTTTTCTTCATTCCCTGCTTTCAGTGAACAACAGTGAGGAAAACACAATATGTTTTCTCATGGTCTTTAGTTTCTTGTCCAAGACTTCATAATTATTGGCAATACATATTAGATTATTTTTGTCCATGAGAATCAACATAAGCGGAAAGTACTCATCCTTTTAGATATAGTGAATGATTCTCTTTGTTTTAGGTGCATTTTCCAGAAAGATACCCAAGCTCTCTATTTTCATCATATGAATAAATAGCTGCATTAGTAGCCTTGATAGAGGAATTACTAACTATTCTTTTCTTCCTCTTTCATATGATAGTTTTTACTTAATTATTTGGCTTAATTGCATTACTTTTGGGAGGATTGAGCATTTTTTTCCTCCTCAAAATACCCAGGACCTTCTTCCTCAGGCAAAGCTTCAAATACATTTAAAAATTTTAATTGTATAGTTATCCTTTTTTTTTGTTTGTTTTCTTGTCTACTTTCCAACATCCTAATAAGAGTCAAATTCCCTTTCTTTATCTCACATTCCACTTTTCGCCAGGAAAATTTTATTCCTATTTTCTTTATGAACACTTTCTGTCCCTAACAACTTCAAGTTTGGGGGAGAAAAGTTTCCTGTGTTTTTTCTTTCTCTTCCAAGGAGAGGAGATTATATTTGGAAGATAAACAGTCACTTTACTGAAGCAGAAGGGAAATTACTTCATTTCACTGCATGATTTTCCCTGTTCTCCATTTTGGTTGAAATTTTCTGTGTTTTGTTTTTAATTTTCTTAAGCTTTTACAAAGAAATTCTTCAAAATATGTTAACAAATGTATTGGCTCAATATGTGGGAGGCTTAATCCTACTCCTTCCCTTACTGAACTATCTCAGTCTCTAGGATTGGGAAGAGGATTAGTTAGATCAGCTCAGTTTCTGTAAAATGAAGAGTTCCAGTTCCAAGTACAAAGTCTCATATTTGGCCAGAGTATCACGTACATTGACTTCTTATGGCTACTCTGCTTTTCTGTATCATCCAACCTGTAATCCAAGGTCCTGGGATCTTGGTTCCCAGGTCAACATGGCTCAAACTCCAGTCATATGGGGATCATTGTCTGCACCTGAAACTAAGTACAAATCAACAAAAACAGCAGTTTCAGTGTCTGGATAAGTTGACTAGTCTATTTCACTTCCTTTTCTTATTCTTGGCAATTTCCCAGTCTCATCAACATTCCATTCAGTCTCTTATCTATTTAACTAAAAGATTTTATCAAATTTCTTTATATATTAATGGCCAAATTGAATATACAGACATTCAAGCAGATCTAGAACTTGTAATTCAAGGGTTTGCCAAACCATTTTTAGTGTTGCTCATTCAGCTTTGGTTTCTACCTGTCACACAGTATTCATCCATGGCTCCAAAAACCTGTAACATGTGCAGTAGCCACAGCCAATAAATTTTCAGCAGGTGGAACAAACTAGATTGAAAGTAACTGACATGCTATAAGTGTGTTGGTGTGTTAGTGAGGCACTGACATTCCTCTGTTAGAATGGACAGATAAGAAGAATTTGTTCCATTGACCATCAAGGTGGATAAAGCAGGTGCTATGGAGTGCTTAGAGCTTGGTCAGACATTTAAGATGCCAAGGTCAACCATCAAATCAAGTGCCATTGCATATAATCATGACTTTTGCCTTTTCACTGGACTTTGATGACTCTGGAAGAGAGAATGAGACTGATAATTTTGTGCAAATCTGTCTCACTTAAATTCAGTTCACACACTAGTCAAACAACAGCCAGTGCTGTCAAGTGTCCACTTCAAAAATAAAGGGAAAAAAAGTGGCAAAGTGTGTACTTTGTTCCCTCTTAACTAATCTAAGAATAGTCCATGGCACATAGTGTTTAGAAGTGTTTGTTTCTTTCCTTCCTTGATTTATTATGCCAACTACCTTGTCTTTCTTATTTTACTTTTTTGTTTGTTTATTTTGTTTTCTATAAATTTCATCTTTTAAAACTTCTCTATCATTTTTTAAAAATTTTTCTTAAGTCCTTGAACTATTTTTATTTATAGCCTAGAAGTAAAATCTAGATTGGTAACTGGCTATGATCTTTTATTTGTCTCTCTTTTTTTTTAGTTTTTTTCAAATTTTCCTCAATTTTTTTTGGGGGGGGTAAAATTTCTCCTCCTTAACTGAAGGGATGCCCATCAATTGGAGAGTGGCTGAATAAATTATGGTATATGAATGTTATGGAATATTATTGATCTGTAAGAAATGACCAGCAGGATGATTTCAGAGAGGCCTGGAGAGACTTGCATGAACTGATGCTGAGTGAAATGAGCAGAACCAGGAAATCATTATACACAGCAACAACAATATGATGATCAATTCTGATGGGCATGGCTCTCTGCAACAAAGAATTGTCTCAAACCAGTTCCAATTGTTCACTGAAGAAAACCATATACACCCAGAGAGAGGAATATGAAATATGGACCACAATGTAACATTTTCATGATCTCTATTGATGTTTGCTTGCATTGTGTTGCCTTTCTCTGATTTTCTTTTTATTTTCTTGTAGATAGGATTTTTCTTGCACAACTTGTCAAGTATTTCAATATTATTGACATGTAGTGGACTTCCTGCCATCTAGGGGAGGGGAGGGGACTGGGGGTAAAAGTTGTAATGGAGAGCCTTATAAAGATCAATGCTGGGGAACTACCCATACATATGTTATATAAATAAAAAGCTTTAATAAAAAAAAATTCTCCTCCTTGAATTTAAATACTGATACTTCATTCAGTATAATCACAAATATTTTTTTCTTCTTATTCTGCTTAAATTATTTTCTTTGCTCCCACAGAAGCTAGAAGTAAATAATTCATAGGATCTTTTATTATAGATTTGGAGCTGGACAGTACCACAAAGGTCATTGAATCTGGCCTCCTTGCTTTTTAGATTAGGAAGCTAAGTTTCATAAAGATTAAATGATTTGCTCAAGTCATAGGTAAATGTTGTAGGTAGAATTGAACTCAGGTTTCCTGACTCAGAGTCTTATGCTCTATCCACTATGCCAAATAAATAAATCAGTGCAATGATATTTTTATGATCTCTTTCTTTTCTTTAAATATAAATATCTTTCATATTATATTTATGCATCTATGATTCCACATGAACTACCTTTCTATAAGAAACATTTGAAGCTGAACATGGAGACAAAAGGCAAAAGAAAAATCTAGTTATATTTTTTCAGATGAATCTGGCAATGAGAAGTTGTAGACATCTGAGCTAATGAAAGGGGGCGGATATTAGTTTATTGAGAAACCAGGATCAAATACGAGAAAACAAAGTCAACACATAAGAAGGCTAAACAAAACCTTAGTACTTTGGAAGCCTACTTCTCTTACTGACTACCTTATATCTCTATTTCTGCCACCAGAAGGATCACCTTTAATGAAATGAAATGTGTTGCTATTTATTGTTTATGTATTGTCTCTAGGATCATAAAGATCATTTATTCTTTTCATATAATCATCTCACTGGAAGGATCAAGTTCAATGATTTTCTATAGATTTAAATATTTAAATGATTCTTTAACTATTAGAAAGTCCTAATGTTTGATATAACATTAAGACCTTTATAAATAAAATAAAAAAAAATGTTGGTTGAGAAATATGCTTTTAATTCAACTATCAAGAACAGGTTGATAGCATGAATTTTTCTAAATTCCTTTCCAAAAACCATAATATGAAACAGTTTGGTTTGATTCCAATAACACTTTTACTAACTAGTTTTTTAATTCAAAACTTAGCAATTACTTGCTGCCAAATTGGCTCAGAAACTTAATCAAATTTCTACATGATAATGATCTCTTTCTTATCAGCCATATCATATAAGTAAACAAACTGAAATTTTCTGTTTAGCTAAAGTTATCAATAAAGACAGATTACACATTGTAATTATAGCATCTAAATCAGCACAGATTTTCTTAAAGAGACAAATTTAAAAGCCCCATTAAATGATTTTTGCTTTGCAGGAACTAGAAAGGTATGCTTGGGAGGTCAGGAATTGGGGGATGAGGGAGTGGGAATGGTATAATTCATGTTTCTTTGGGAAAATTTGGGTGTTACATTTTTTTTCCTTTGCCCTGATCAGGACCATCCTGATATTTTGAAGCTTAGTTGTTTCAGCCAAATAATAGTGATTTTTAAATCGATATGAAGAAATAGACATTGTTGGAAAAAATAAAAAAACATTCAAAGTTTGTTCTTTGCCTTTGTCCCTCCTAAGGAGGAAAATAAAATTATAAAGCAACTAATTATCTTGTTCCTTTTTAGCAAATCTGAGTCAGCCTGGGGTCATAGAGGCACTTAATGAATAACAGATGTATAGGAAAATGAAAGGAGAAGAAAGATAGTTCTGAATAATGCATTAGTGAAACCAAAGGAAACTAGAAAAATTTTCCTTTGCTTTTGTACAGGTTCAAAAAACATGTGTTTTTTCCTTTGCTCTGAAAGATAAAATTTAGACCCTGCCATGGGAACATTTGATCAGACAATAAACATTTAATGATATTTAAACATAGTAAAGTCATGGGAAAAAACAGATAGTACTCCTATTAAAACAAGTTTTTATCTAGACAAGATTTCATGGTTATATTTGAACTTTTGGCTAGAAAGTTTTGGGGATATTTTCAATTCATAGGAATCCCTCTAGACTGTTAAATTACAATTTTTTCCCTTAAAATTACTTCCCAATGAAAAGAAAATATTCACATGAAATAGTTGGATCAAGTGTTTCTCCAGATACATTTTCATATCTAGTCACTTGATTTATATATACCCAGTATTGACCCTGAATCCAAGCAGATCTTAAATGAAAGTAGTAAGTATATTTTCTGTTTGTTTTCAGCAATAATTCAGTGAAATAGAAAGGAAGCATTAGTCAACTGAAGAAAATAATCTTTAATGTAATGATTAGCTGTCTCTAGCATTTATTCAGCACTTAAATTCTCACACTGCTTGCTAATCATTAGCTACTACATACAGTTTTACTTGTCAATCATGACAGTATTTGTAATATATTGTCAACTGGTTTATTGTTGCCAAAGTTCTGAGGGGCTTTTTGTAAAAATGGGATCAAAGTCTTAAAAATTAGAGAGAATTCTATATCAGGTTCATAAACTAATGACAAAGTTATCATCAAGGAAACCATTCATTTGCATTAGGAGAAAGCTTGCCTATGTAAAGCTGGTCAAATTGCACATAGGATTGAAACTATTTGTGCCATTCATTATGACATAGAGCAGGATTTTCTTTACAATTCCATTAATGCTACTATTTTTCTCTCTCTAAAAAAATATCTTATATGACTCACTATGAATTGAGGTAAGAGGGATTACTTCTCAGGTGATAAATGATTTGAAGCAAGAGGTTAAGTCCTTAATGGTGCATGAAAAAAGGATCAGATTATTTAGTTTCCAATTATTTTTGGTCTATTTTTCCCTGGATCTTTATTACATGTAATTCTTATTGAATCATGATATGAAAAATGTGTTTGTGATTTGTTGTTTCACCCCCTCATTGTTTAGGATTAGATTATATAAAGCCTATAAGATTAGATTATATAACATATGAGCATAAGGAGAAATAGGAGAAAAGACAATGAAATGCTTGAAAATGGGAGGAGGATAATACTTAATGCTTGAATTTGACTCCTTAAAATTCTCCCAGTAATAGAATTGGTAACTACAAGGGACTGTTGGAAATAGTACCAAAGGATAAAGTCTGAATAAGAATGTGAGATAAGTCTTTGTTCTATCAAGATCATCACAGTTTTGATACATGGCAGGGAGTAATAGCTATTGTCAAATAGGAACAACTCTTAACTTTCAAGATTATTTCTTTTTCTTTTTGGGGAGTGGGAGGAGTTGTTGTTTCTATTTGTTTTCTATTTGTTCTTTGTTGTTGTTTTTCTTCTTGTATTATTGGCAGATTTTGCCTTGAAGGACAAAAAAAAGTTAAGATTTTTTCTTTCATTTTTTTTTGAGAAAAAAATTCCAAAGGAACAACAGGAAAATATAAAATTACAAGAGGAATACAGTACATGAAAATGGAATCAATACTAGATTAATAGGCATGATGTAACTTGTGTCTGGGCACTGTCTAAATTTGTGTTCCCAAATCTTTAAGGGTATTTGTGTTTATCATTTTAATAGTGACTAACGAATCCTTATTTCATTCTCTGTGTTGATATGCTGCCCAATCATAAATGTCACTGTATACCTTTTAATCTGCCAGTAAGGCTGTAAACTCACACATGTTAAGATTTTCAATGTTGATTTCAGGTTATGGATACTGTGGTCATTAGTAGATCAAAGATAAAAGTACTGAAACCCTTTCTGGGTTCCAGATTAAATATCCTACAAGACCTATTAGGTTTCTTCCAGATCTAAGTTCTATGGTCCAATAAATCTATTTCTCATGGCTCTACTTCCAGATATAAAGCACATATGCTTTTTTCTTTTCAACCTAAATCCCCCATCTAGAAATGGCCCCACAAAGTGTATAATCAATAACTATGGAAATTATTCTTCTGGTAATTCTGTAGTTGTGAATGATAACACTACCATCAATGAAAAGAAGTTTTTGAATCTTAGCATAAGAAAGAAATGTTCACACAGAAGGGTTGGATATTCCAGAGGAAAAAAAAATAATTAGAGAGAATAACTAGGAAGAAAAAAAAAAGGATTCAACATCTATAAAAATACTGAGGGGAAATATCCATGCATACATATATACATATGTATGTGTGTAGGTGTTTGTATGTGTATACATATTATATATATGTATATATACATATATATATAAGTATGTTTTTGTGTACCCACACTTGAAATAGTATACTTCATATCTTTTCATAAATGCAGTTTCTACAATAGGAAATTAAAACTCTGCACCACATTTTCTAATAAATATCTATATTGCACTAAAATCATCCCAAGAAAAGAGAAGCATAAACTGAAAATCTTCATCAAAATATTCTTCTCAGTCTTCCTCATACTCATGAGTGAAACACTGGGCATTTATAACTATTGATTTGTAGTCAAACTGATTGAAAATGATTGTTAAAGTAGCAATTTTCTCTTCTTCTTGTCTCCTTTTGAACGTTGATAGCTGTAAAACTATTATACTGCATTTTTCTTAGTTATGATTTCTTAAGCAATGAGGCTTTATCTTGTCTAGTACATCTATGATTTTATTTGGAAACCATGGCATCATAGAATATCGAAGACTGAAAAAAAATTACTCTTAAGTTTAATGCCATTTGGTATACCTCCCTTCTATATTTTACTTTTAAGGAATCTGTCTCCAGGATAGTAAGCAAGCAACTACAAAAGGAAAAATAATCTTCTGACTCTAAAATCCAATCTCCTTACCATTATACAGCACTAGCTCTTTTTTTTTTATCAAAATTGCTATCAATATGACATGTATGTATAAGCACATAAAAGCTTTCTTTGTAATATCCTCCTTTCAGCTAGTGAATTTTATCACATTTCAATCAATCATTCAACAAGTACTACAAAGTGCCATGAAGAGTGCTAGGTGAGGACAAAAATGAAATAGTTATTATCCAAAAAAAGTCTTGCACTTTGTTAGGGGAACTAACATGTATGCATATGATTATATGCAAAGTATATCTAAAATATATGAAAGGTAATTTGGAAAGAAAGCCATAACTATGACTGCAAAATGGTATAAATCCTTTCTGCAAAAGTTCAATTGTGCCTAGAGGCAGCTAGGTGATGCAGTGCTGGATTTGGTGGCTAACCTGCCTGATCACAGGAAGAGTCTGATTGCTCCCCATTACCTCAACAACTTTATCTCAGTCTGCCTCAGATTTCTCATCTGCAAAATGAGTAAGTAAAACAGTATCAGTGCTGGACCTGGAGTTAAAAAACCTGAGTTGAAATCTTGCCTCATACAGGTAATCCTGGTTGAGTCACTGGTGAAATCCTGAGTAGTTAGGTGAGCATGAACAGAGAAAGCCTGAATCATTGTAAAGGATCTGTCCTGATAGGATCATCCAGCCTTAAGTAAGCTTTTTGTTCAAAAGGGGAATTTGGATTCCAATCCCACTCCACTAACTCCACCTTTATTGTATTCGATCAGAAAGCCAATTTATAATATCAAACCCTCAAGGTTATATTTCCTCTATAAAAGATCTGTTCATGCTCTAGATCTTTGCCCAAATCCTTTTTTTTTAGGGTTAACCCACCATGTATACTCCTGCCCCGGGGCATCTTTCTCCTTGTTATAGCTAACAGTTTTAGGGTGCTCAATCCCTTTTAGCATTAAACCTGTAATCTCCATTTGCCCCACTTTAATGGCATTTCTGCTAGGGAATTTTTCCTTCTCCTTGTTAATTGCTAAAAATCTATGTGGATTAAACTAGCTCTTAGCCACACAAAATCTTTGCCCCTTGAATTGGAGGAGGTCTAAGTCTGTAAATTCTTTTGAGACAACCCATGACAATGGCCCATAATCCCACTATACTTTGGGATTTCACACTCATCATTTTGGTAGCCTGGTACAGGAAAAGCTTGACTGTACCTGATTACCTCAACAATTTCAACTCAGTCTGCCTCAGATTTCTCATCTGCAAAATGAGCAAAACAATATAATGTTTTCCTAGTATTGCTATAAAAAGCAAATGAGATAATATTTTTATCTACCATTTACCAAGTAATCAGTAAATGCTAGTTTCATCCTTTCCTAAATTTGTTGGATTTTTCTTCCAGAACTTATTGAAAGACTCAAACAAAAAAATAAAATGTCTAAAAGCCAATTTATTCATTGTATCATTTGTAGAAAACATGATATACA